>OLKM01005045.1:0-15000 GCA_900291075.1 Melanogrammus aeglefinus | reverse complement strand
ACAGTATACTGCTACGCACACAAGGGTGTTGAAGAGAGTCTGTTGCAGTAGCTCTGCCATACCCACTCTGGGGCAACAACCACTGCTGGCCAATGGAAAAGGCGTCACTAACTGGGTCACAACATTCATAATACTGAAATGCAAGAGCTTTGAGTGGGCCATAAGCTCAATCGCCTAATTTAACTAATTTGAAGATATGGGGCCCTATCTTGCATCCGGCTCAAATGACTTTCTCACTGGCGCATGTGTCGTTGCTAGTTTGCAACTGACGCAGAACGTTCTTTTCCCTCCTGCACCACGCGTCGGTAAATTAGGGAATGATCTTGTGCCCCAAGGGGCGGCTTGGTGAAAGGAGGAGGCGTGTTCTGGCGCAAACATTCTCTGGTGCTATTTTGCAGTTTCAGAAATCACTTGCGCCACAAACCAGGAAATACCTGGTTTAAAGTCAGTGGCGCCTTGTTCAGATGCTATTTTAAGGGTGCATGCATAATGTGGCTTGTGCACCTCACATACACTTTGCTTCTCTCATCTACCTAGCCACACATTCTTGGTAAAGTATTTGGGAAAGAACAGCTGGTGCAGTGGTAATAAGTTGTACTTTTAAATCAATGCATCTGCAAACACCGTACAACAAACACATATTTTCTTGACACAGACATCGTGTACATGCCCATAACTTTTAGGATTGATGAGTATTTGATAGTGAGAAAAACAGTGTTTTACTGCGAGTGAGTGTTAAAAAGAATGAATGAATGCGGGTGCACGTGTCTGCGTCCATCTGTTTAAACGCACGCAAACTAAACACGTAATGCATAATACAGTCCATGGCAGTGTATATTAACAAGGGGGACACATGCATATTAGGAACACAAGTCGATAACGATAATGCATACAATACTGATAAGAAACAATGTTTATAATGTATTGCGTATATCATTAAATAGAACCACAGTTACCGCATATCATAAGTGTGTTAAGTTTTCTTTGCCAAAATGTATTTGAGGACTCTCTAGTATTTCTGAAGTTGTGGAAGGGAACCTTATTTCATGTGTGAATTAGGCCATATTATTGGGCCATAAACTGAGCCATTTGAAGTTTGAAATTCACTTGCATCTGTCTCATCTGAGACGTCAGATTCAAATGCGCTCATGGCTCTTAAAGGGGATGGGAGATGGCACCCTCATTGGTTTTTTGCACGTTACGCCCAAACCACACCTACGGGTAATTAGGCTACTTCAGCCCAACCTTTTTTAGATTTGTGCCAGGCGCAACAGTAATTTCCGCGCCGGTAAAATAGGAACATTGCCATAGAACCGTCCACAAAGCTACTTGGCGCTTCTCACCTGCGTTTCAGACCGTTAAAATAGGGCCCAGTGACTTAAAAGACATTTGTTTAAATTAAAATCTTTGGAGATCTTCGAGATAGGGATCTTTGAGATTGCCTCGTTAAAAATTAGGTCTACTTAGTTTTCAATCCAAAATTTAATTTCATTAAATACTTGTATTAATTATAGTTATGTTCTTAATTTAAAACACTGTTAAGTGTACAAATAAGCATGTTTTTGCCACTTAATATGGAATGTTCTTTACTAGCATTAGTTGTATAATATGTTAAGGAATACTAGAACGTCAGTCATTATCGGGAAAATAATAAGCCCAGACAGGGCGAACCGGACACCGACTCGAAGTGGAGGTGTTTACTTCGCTCTGAAGGGGCTTAGTTTCGATAATGACCAGCGTTCTATTCATTATCCCGCTTATTAGACGGCAACTTGCCGAAACGAAAAAATAACTTGACATACCATTCATAGTTTTGATCAGCAGAGAAATAGTTTGCAAAAGACGTTGACCTCGCTTAAAAACCGAAAACGCTGGGGTTGATAACTTACCGGACTACTTGTGGAGTGGAACAAAAGACGTGAATCAGGAGCAAAAAAATCACTTACCTTGACAGTGGTCAATATGTGCTCAGCAACGGTCAGTTTTTAAAACACAATTGACTGCAGAAGGCCCATTCAAGTGATTGGAGCATTCCACAGCATTAAGGAGAGCCAGGGAATGAAGTAATAATATTTTCTAAATATGTTGGAAAATCGTGCAACTGCTGAAAAAGAAGTGGTCTAAGGTCGTCGATGTCTGTCAAGCGAATATAATCAAAACTCTAGCCCAGCTTCATGCTTGACCAATCACGCTTGGTTGACGCGAAGCTCCGCCCAGACAGGGTACTGTAAGTGCTGCTCACAAAAGGAGCGGATCCAGGTATCTATAGCACGTTGATCTTTGTGATCCTTGCATAAGGATCAGATGTGTAATTTGTGCTTAGTGTGGTTGCAAGGCAAACACAATATTGTTAACGTAATAATGTATTGATCCCAGACGGCTGTTTGATTAGTATGGTGGCAAAGCAACACTTTTTTGTTGTAAATTTTGGAAAAACGTCATCTGTGTATTTAATGAAAAATATGATAAATTATTCTGCTTTCTCAGGAGATAACTAATATTCCATGTAATAAAAGAAAACATGAGTCTCCAGTCTCCAAGGCAGGTATTAACATATTTATTACACCGTAAAGAGAACAATACCAGAATTATACTGCAAAGATTCACAGACCAACAGACCATAGTTTACAGCCCCCAAAAAATATACAAAATAAATTTGAAAGTAAAAGAAAAAGGGAAAGAAAATGTCAACAAAAAACCACAGCTCTGACATATCCCTCAGGAAAAGCTGTCAAGGAGACCTCGACGCTGGCCGTTGTCTCCCTGTTTCAATTAAGTATTGCACAACAACTTCAAATCATCGAATCATTTGAGTTTCCATTTTTTTTGACCCTCCTAAAAACGAACTTCTTCTCTAGAGGGCCCTCCCCCGCCCCAAAGATGTGCTACCCCCACAACCCAGTTGGACGCTAGTCTTCACTGTTTGCTGTTAAACACTGTCCATCCAAATTCCCAAAAGGCAGGGAAGTTGAATACTCACTGCCAAACCCGTTCCCTCAACAATTGTGAAAAACAGGCATGCTTAAATTCATAGCCTTTTTAAATAATTTTCTTTACAAGCATTGTCTTTTTAAAAGCCTTCCCCCACTTTGAATCACTTCAGCAATAAGTGAAAAAGCATTGGTTCAGTGCGTGTCTTCACAAACAGAGAGAAGAGTGAGAGAAAAATAAGAAAGGGTGAAGGGGTTTAAAAATTAAACGAGTGAAAGAAATAAATAAAAGATTTCTCATTCGTGACCCTTTTTTTCGACGGGACTGCATTTGAATTCGACAGCTCTTCTCTTCAAATTAGCACATATCTTAATTTGTTTTTTAAACAATTCAAAACGTTGATGTATCTCAGAAACGCCACAGGCATAAAAGAACATAACACAAGTATTTTTTATTAAAATTTTTATCTTTTTCTTTTGTGTAACATTTTTGTTCCCTTCTGTTTGTATCTATCAATGAGGTCTGCATTGTTACCAAGTAGTGATATGGTTTTGCAGCTGTATGAGCTTGACTTTGGATATTGTTTTATTTTTATTCTTTTTAATTTTTTTATTTTTCCTGTTCTCTTGTGCCCATTTGGTTTCGACTAGACCAGTATCAGCGTGGCGACTGCTCTTATCGTGCTGTAAGAGGTAGACTTGAGACTTTGTTTGCCACCGAGGAATTGGCAGCAAAACACACACATAAAGGAGGGAAGAAAAATAAAAACTGTTCAACATCTCCAAGAATTATCGAGGAATAACGCTTGTCATCTTTTCGTTTTTTGTTGTTTGTTTTCTGTTGATGAGCCAGGTTTTAGCCCTGATGAACGAAAAACGTACGTTATTTGTTGGTATATCTTCGAATACACTGACGTGAAAGACAGCTTGGCTATCTCGTCACAGCTTCTGAGAAGTATGGTGCAAAACACCCTTTTTTGGATTTGGTAACCCTTTTTAAAAAAACAAGCAGGTGTTCGTTTGGTGGATTTTAGACAACAAGGGAGAGTTGAGGAAGAGAGGAGATTGTGGGTCATTAAATAAATGCCCAGAACCTTTAATGGCCTCCCATTGTTCCTTGAGGTCAGAATTCAGTGACACGCTTTTGTATAGCACCGAGGTGAGAAAAGGAGCTGTTTTTGTGTCAGGTTGAAGTGCTCTCTCACTGTCGTCAACTCAAAAGGTTTGTTGGATTTAGCATTGGTAGGCTTAAAAAAAGCTTTGTTAGGATAGGCTTATAAAGTGGAAATGTTTCCATCCCCACACTAAAAAGAAAAAAATAAAGAAAAAAAACATAGAATGAAGCTGTCCCATATTCCCATATTTTGGGATGACAGACTTAACTGCTTTAAAGTTTAAATGAATTTATGATCTATAATTTAACTCAATGGGTATGTCTCAGAAATAATTAGTGTTTAAGTGGTAGTGGTCATTATTGCTCCAGTTCAAATTTAACCTTTGCTGCAAAACTCTCCCATAATGCTTTCATCAACATCCTTTTACAACATAAGATGTCTACCACTGGTTCGCGCAAATCCAGAACATTTTCAGATAGTTTAAGTAAGAAAGTGTAACTAATGGTGATTTTTCTTCTTTCTCTTAATGAATAAAGCCACAAGTTAACATTATGGAAATAAATAACAAATAGTCAGAGTGAATTTACCTCTTTTGTACATAATCTAAGTCAGGATTTTGGTCCTTGTTGTCGGTCTTTGGCTGTCTTCTGTGGTAATTGTATTTTTTTTTTATCTCTTCTGCTTTTATTGTTCGTAACTTGGTGCGATGTTAAAGCTGTCAATTAGATATACACCTTGGAATTTGGAAAGCAATGTTTTTAAGTTGTTTCTATTTTTCTGTTGTTTTTGTGTGGTTTTGTGTTTTTCTAAAAAATAACATATTTAACCAACAATCATAATGTGCATGCACTGTCAGTTACTCAAAAACAAAAGAAAGAAGCTACCACAGCTTTCATTAGCATGTTGAGAGAAATATGTTTTACAATTACTAAATTTTGTGATTTTACATTTACCCAACATTACAAAAAAAAAAAAATTCACAGATCGGATACACCAGCACTATGTACAAAGAATTGGTCTGTGGAAAATGGCTCTATAACAACAAAACAATTGTGCTAAAAACAAAAGAAGCATGCTGAAATGTCCTCTGTGACAGTGCAAATACATTGATGTACGTCCCTTGTACGAACATTTAGGTTAGCATTCCGCGTGAAACATGCTAGCTTCTCAGAAAAGACATGGGCTGGTCTCAAGTAGAGCTCTGAGACATAGCTTGTCTTTTCTTGAAAAAAATGGGAGAAGGGGATAAAACATGGACACCAAGAGATCCACCACCTATACACAGAATAGAAAATCAGCCCAGAAGTGGACAACACTTCTGTTTCTCTTATCTCTTTTCACACTAGCTTGAGAAAGATAGAGGGGTTGAGAAAGAGAGAGGGATAAGGGAAGTTCTTGTGACGAGGTCGGGTGCTATTCGTCGTCACAAATATCCAACATAGATACAGGAAATAACCATTTTGCCACACCATGGGACAAAAGTGTTCCACACCATGACATCTACAGTGGAAAATAGGAAGAAGCAGATGAAGAACAACAACAAAAATCATCTGTTTCCAGAGCATGGGTTTGGGAAGTGACAGGAACGTTAGAGGAAAGACTTCCTGTTGTTTGACCACAGCAGTTCTGCTTTCCTACTGATGCGAGGAACTGAACTTCTTGAGTTGTCCCGGCAAAATTTGCACAATTGAAACCTCTCCTCGGTATTCCATATACATTTTTGTGTGTTGCTTGTTCAAGAAATGGTTCATTTTTACACTGTTCCAAGGAGCTTTGTGTTTCCCAGCCCACTGACCTGGATATTATTCGAAGTCAGAGGGAATAACATTGAGGGAAACATCTGGATTTCCTCGCAATATGCTGCACATCTGCCTTTCCTTGGCAGGTCTCGCTGGGTAAGAGATCCAGTCCAACCCTTGTGTCTTTCTTTCTGTATGTCTGTCCGGCATACTTTGTTTGGCAGGTTATTTTTAGTTTTAATACCTTTCTTTACATACAATGTCAGTCGCTAAAAGATTAGCTATGCTAGCTAGTCAAAAGTCCTTGGTATATTGTTTGGTAAAGTGTCTTCTTGAGGTCAACATGTTTCATGTCCCAGGTTTAGGAGGGAAATAATAATAAAAAAAATAATAATAATAAAGGGTCGTTCTTCTCTTGAGCTCCCTTAGTCTCTTATGTTCATATTTACACCAATAAAATGGAAGATAAGCAACAATGATGTCAACAATAACCAGAACAGCCACGACGACGACAAACAAAGACAACGATAATCAGCATAGTAACAATTAAAAGGGACACGAATAATGAATAATTAAAAACAAAGAATATCTTTGTATTTCTTTAAAGTCAGGGCAAGTCAATATGACCCGAGTATGGACCTTCTCCTCCTGCTGCTAATGACAAAGGGAGCGCAAAATAAAATCGACCATTCTGTTCCTGTTCCCACCTGTTCAGCATCTTTGAGAGGCAAATTGAGCGAGTTGTGCTGTTTAGAATGGCGTGGGGGGTTTCACAGTCAAGAGCACAGGACCGAGTTTGGGCGTTTTTTTATTTTCTCTTCATTTTGGCGCTGTCCGCTCTGTCTCGGAGTCCTCCCGCCTCTATTAGCGCGGCGTTCCGTCCAGGGCCGTGGTCAAAAGGGGGCCCGGAGGGGCCGAGCACAGGGCTGCGACAGCCGTGGCGGGCGGGGTGGCCGCCGGGCTCCCGGCGCCGCTGCTAGGGGTGCAGGCGGAGGAGCTGACTGGGGCCGGAGTCTCAGGCCCCGAGCCGCCTCCTCCTTGCTGCTGGCTGGCCTGCTGCTGCTTGTGCTGCTGCTGCCTGCTGCTGCTGCTGGGCCTGGAGGGTCTGGCCGCACACGTGGTGGTGCTTCTCCCAGTCCTTGTGCTGGCAGAAGGAGCCGCAGTAGCGCGCTGTGTTGCAGCCGCTGCACGTCTCGCTGGCCTTACGACCGCAGTTCCAGCAGCTCTGGAGGATCAGAGACAGGGATCATCAAGCAAACGTGTTGATGTACCGAAAAAGTCAACAATTCTGCGTTAGGTTGTTTCAATCATCTATTGGTGTTGTTTTTTTATTGTGAATTTGTATTAAGCTAAAAGAGTCATGCTAAATGTACTGCGAACCGATCTAGGATGAGTGCGGAACATCAAAGTGATATGTGGTTTACACAGAACATATAATTAGCATAAACGATCAAGGTGGCGCATGGCAGAAACAGACATATGTTCCCAAGACATTTAAACAAACGACCACAGGGGGCCAGATCCTACGAAATCCATCTTGAATTACACTTAGGGCCGCTTTAAATATATCCTGAAACCACAGAGAAACTTTGGGGAGACGACTGCATATCCCCAATAAGCAGGAGTCCACCACTACAAACAGCTCACAACGCCTGCTTCTCCTCTCTTTTATTTCAGACCTCCCTTTGCCTCCGTCACATAAACATCCCCTCCTGCAATTAATGTCAGCTGTGAGCCACCCACCCCCAACCACCCTTCACTTTACTGATTAAACGTCAGGGCCTCCCGTCGTGATTAGCAACCCAAAGCTCCTTCCCTAATTTCCTCCCAGCTGAATTGCTAACACCTCTGTAAACATTCTAGCGGATCCTCTACGGGAAGACGAAAGGGCAGAGGGGGACGCCTGACCTGACCGGCCCACGCTCTGATCACATGATGCGAGGCCGAACTGGCCTGGCTGATTTGCGAAAAGAGATTTGGTGTTAAGAACATTTTCTATGAATTAGATGAATTCTAGCGGCTTTCTATACATCTTTTTTCATAATATAAGAGTGAGATAGACAGGTAGGTATGGGAGATAGAGGGGAGGACATGCAGCAAAGGACCTCAGGAAGGAATCGAACCGGGAGGGTGAGGGTAGGCCTTAACGCTCTACCTGGTGAGCCACCGGGGCTCCCATTTGCATATTTGTTGACAAATTTGATGACAACCACATTCAAATGAGAATTATGCTTGTTTGTGGGCGTATGTGTGGTGTGTGTGCCATGTGTGCATGCGTGCATGTGTAAATATCTGTGTTATCGTCGTGTATTCATGTGTGTGAGTTTGTGTCTGTTTGTGTGTGTGTGTGTCCGGGCTTGAGTGTGTACCTGGCTTTGGATCTGTGTGTGTGTGTGTGTGTGTGTTCTTGCGTGTCCACCTGCCTTTGGATCTGTGTGTGTGTGTTTGTGTGTGTGTGTGTCCGTGCTTGAGTGTGTACCTGGCTTTGGATCTGTGTGTGTGTGCGTGTGTGTGTGTGTGTGTGTGTGTGTGTGTGTGTGTGTGTGTGTGTGTGTGTGTGTGTGTGTGTGTGTGTGTGTGTGTGTGTGTGTGTGTGTGCTCACCTCGCTGGAGTCCTCCTGCTGGTTGATGACTGACAGTGCGTCCTCGGCCGCCTGGCGCTTGGCCTCAGCCACCGTGCGCTCCATCTTGGCGCGCTCGGTGCTGATCATGTCATGAGCTTTCCGCTCTGCCTCCGACACGGCCTTCTGCAGCTCTGACATGGCCTGCCGCTTCACCTCGTTCACCGCCTCTTCTGGAGAGAGTGGGGCAGCGGAACGCGTCAGCAACACGTTGTCTAATGGGGCGATGGCGGGTGTTATTGTCTTGCATGACATCATACATGTATTGTGACAACAAAAAAAAAGGCCCTTGGTTTAACGTTAGCGACGTTAACCGCATTAGCAGCTAACGGCACTTAAAACATTTATTTTTTTTGACATTTAGCACATTTAGTAAAACAGCATTTAGGAAACATGGAAGTGACAGCAGCACCGAACTCTCCAATATGACAGAAAATTTGGATGTGTTATTATATTTCCAATTAT
Organism: Melanogrammus aeglefinus; assembly: GCA_900291075.1. Lineage (NCBI taxonomy): Eukaryota > Metazoa > Chordata > Actinopteri > Gadiformes > Gadidae > Melanogrammus > Melanogrammus aeglefinus. The sequence continues at coordinate 6,130 of OLKM01005045.1, read as the reverse complement.
TTATTGATGATTTTTACGAGAGATAATTGTTAAATTATTCTTAACTAAAATATGGTTAAACTCACACAATTGCTTTCAATAAATGAATGAGAAGATGGCTCACAATTTGTCTTTGGAAACCAGAAGAAATTGAATTAAATGAAATCAGATGTACATAGTTGTACGTGCTCCCTGCACCTGGCTCATCAATCCTCTGACTTGGTTTGCAAAGGCATCCAGGACGTAATATAGGTCATGCCAGAGTTACATCTACCGCAATTATTTGCCTTGCAATGACTTCTGACTAATTAGAGGACTTCCGTGTCAGTGATTGTGAATTGTTTAATTGGTTACATCTATGGAGGAGGCAACAGCTCATTGCCATGCCGTAGGTGTAAAAAAAGAGAGAAAAATGACAGATTTCTCGTCTTTATATCAAAGAATTGTGGGCTTGGCCTTTGAGGTAGATGAGAAAACAAGTAAATTCAAGGTTGATTTTTTAATTATTTTTTTTTGGGGGGGGGGGTGGGGGGTGGGGGGGGATGGTATCTTTTTGTTTAAAAAAATAACTTTACAGAAAACCAATTCATCACAGGTAATTTATATATATATAATTTATTTTTTATTTTTTTTTCCTTCCGCTGTCTGAATAGCCTCCACACATCAAGCAGCGCACAACTCCACACCCTGCGTCAAGGCAACGGGCTTTTGTTTGCTCCTATCAAGCCTGTAACTTGACTAATTGTATATGCAAATCAGGCAATTTATATTTAAATTATGCATTTTCCATTGTGATCCCAGAGGCCCGTGCGACAAGGGAGCGAAGGAGGGAACAGCGGCAGGACACTGTGCAAGGTGCTTGAATATTTATCACCAACTGTAAACATTTTGCCCGTTTCAAACAGATGTATTCACCGCAGCATTCCTTTGTGTGAAGGAAAAAAAAAAATCCTATTTTGAAATCTCCCTAGGCTATATTTAATTCAGTCTGGCCTCAGCCCGACAAATATAGACCTACAAATGAAGTGAAAATAACACAAAAAACAAACAAACACTTGAAATAGGAGAGGACGCCAAGGGAGGGAAAATAGTGAAAAGATGAACCCAGTTTTAAGCGACTAATAATGTGCTTCATTGTCTTTCAAAAACCTGAGTGTTATTCTCAATACCGTAGGGACTCCTCAGTCCGGTGTTTGTGCTACTTTAAGCACACACGTTATGTTATCCTCCATGTTTTTTTAGTCGAATCACACACACTACCTCAAGGCTAAGATACGTTTCCTCTCTCGCTGTCAACCTCTCTCCCCTGTCTCTCTCCTCCTCTGTGAAGGAGCCAGCTTCTTAAAGCGGCGTGGTTTGGTTCTTAACCCGCTACGCTGCGGCGGAGGGTGTGGATCAGATTGGTCCCTGAGTTCCCTGTGATAGACGCCTTGTGCATGGAATTGTGATTACACACAGCAAAATGCTTGAGATGGAAGAGAGATGTGAGCTGGTGGAGAGGGCTGACCAGAGAGAGAGAGAGAGAGAGAGAGAGAGAGAGAGAGAGAGAGAGAGAGAGAGAGAGAGAGAGAGAGAGAGAGAGAGAAGAGAGAAGAGAGAGGAGAGAGAGAGAGAGGAGAGAGGAGAGAGAGAGAGAGAGAAGACCATGAACCATGATACTCAATTCAATTTAAATGCATATTACTTGTTCTGAGTATCTCAAACATCATGCTTGGTCAAGCAAGGGGACAATTTATTTTCTCCAAGGGGCTAAAATAGCAGATATACTGTATCACTGACTGTGAATACAAAGTGGATTTCTTCAGCATTAAATTTATTTTTTTCCTATACCACGCCACTCCCTGTATCGGTTTTTCAAGAGAATCCTTCAGGTCCCAGAGCAAGTGATGATGGTCATTCCAGGGTTTATGCCAAAGACTGTTTTTTATTTAAGACACAAAGTTCTATTTTCAAGGTGGCAATCGTCGTGTGTGTGTGCAACATTGTCGGTTACTTTTCATGAGTCGTGAGTTATTTTATGGCTTAACTGCCGGATCAACTGTGATAGCTGCATATTTGTGTCGCCAGCCAGGGTAGTTACTGTCTAACATCATATTTGGAGTAATTTTGTGGAGAGCTGCAGCCTCTCTCGACTGACTACGGGATTGCGGGAGCAGAGAGGAAGTCTGATAGAACAAAAAGGAGCAACATTTGTACTTCTAGAAATCCCTCGGGGTAAATAAGGTTGGCATTGATGTCCACCTCAAAGCAGAAGTAATGGAAAACACTCTAATAAGATGTGTGTGTAGTTTCGTCTGCGTCGTGGTTTGTGTTTGTTGTGATGTGGGACAGGGAAGCATGTCTCACCAGCTTTCTTCCAGATCTCCTCGGGGACGTAGCCGGTGGAGACAGGCCGATGCAGCATCTCTCTGTGAATCTCTGTACACAGGCACGCACGCACACACACACACACACACACACACACACACACACACACACACACACACACACACACACACACACACACACACACACACACACACACACACACACACACACACACACACACACACACACACACACACACACACACACACGACTGTCAGAGGTCTGGTGGTTATGCTTGAGTGTATATTCAGCAAATAGGGCAATTGGTGGAAGCACAATCTAGAGTGGAGTAAAATAAAACAGATGGAGACATTTCAAAATAAACCTTTGTACCATTCACACATGTGAAAGGACCCCTTCCTCTTCTTCGGGGGCCAAGTACAAGTACTTACATTTGGGTACTTAATAACACCAATACAGTTTAAAGAGCCAGTGAACCCACAGTTTCTGCAGGAATTCAAACACGATGAGATTTTAAAAAGTCTTTTTGGGCTGGGAGTTAAGAGGAAAGTGGGTGGTGTGTTACTGCCACTGTTGCGGCCCACGGCAACTTTGTGATACTTTTTCAGCGCCGTCGGTGTCTTTGGGCATTATAATGAGCGACATTGTATATGAACTGCGCCACTCGCTGTAGCGTTATACTATAGGTGTCCGGGAAGCCTAACCCAGGGTCACAGGTATTAAATAAATCACGGCTCAGACGGCGCTTGGCCATCCACACACACTTTAGCATTATACAATACGTTTCTGAAAAGCTAAAGTTACTCTCCGCAGCAATAGCTGCCCAGACAGACGCTTCACGCTCAACACACACCGTGGCGTTATTCTATATGTTTCAGAAAAGCCAAACTTTCTGGCGGACACCCAGACTATCTCCGAATAGGTCTGACGTCACGAAAGGAGGTTCACCTAGTGCTTTGGGGAGATTTGCAGAAAAATAGGATTGACCGTTTTTCCTCTAAATTTGGGACTTATTTCAGTAAAATGTAATAGATTACTATGTCGCTAAATAAAACCCATGCATATGAGGCGATGCTATTGAAGTCACAGAGTAAGCAATTACCATTGAATATATATAAACACGTCATGTTAAACGTCTAAATCAGGAATGTAAGTGTAGTTGCTAGTGTATCTGACCAATATCCTGTATACAATGAATAAGATATAATATTATGTATTAAGTCAAGTACAAGTCAAACACATTTTATTTCTAAAGCTCTTAATCAAAGTATCAGTCACAAACGTCAAAAATTGCTTCACAGGCCATTTTCGAAGACAACCTGCTAACCATAGCTGTCCAAAGAGAAGAGAAAACCTCCCTTAATTATTAAGCAAGAAATCTTGACAAAGGAGCTCTGTTTATGGACTAGTCCCTTTGGATAAAAGTGCAAAGATTTACTGCTGTGCTCAATGACTCGAGCACAGCAGTAAATCTATAGTCCAGAATACTCCACAGGACCAGAGAATATCCCCCCAGTAACAATTGTGACCGTACCAGAGAACGTCCGCCAGTAACACGTTTCACCAGAGAACGTCTCCCAGTAAAATGTGTCACCTTCCCCCCCAGTATTGTAACCTGCTTGTACTTGGCTGTGTTGCGTTGTCATGGTAACAGTGTGTACCTGTCTGCGCTGCGTTGTCATGGTAACAGTGTGTACCTGGCTGCTTTGTGTTGTCAGGGAAACAGTGTGGACCTGGCGCTGCGTTGTCAGGGTAAAAGTGTGTACCTGGCGCTGCGTTGTCAGGTAAACAATGCATACCTGGCACTGCGTTGTCATGGTAACAACCCTGGCTTTGCGTTGTCAGGCAACAATGTGTACCTGGTGCTGCGTTGTCAAGGTATCAGTGTGTACCCTGGAGTTGCGTTGTCAGGGTAACAGTTGTGTAGTCAGTGTGTACCTGTCTGCGTTGCCATGGTAACAGTGTGTAGTCATTGTGTACCCGGACGCGATGCGCTTTTATGGTAACAGTGTGTACCTGGCATTGTACTGTCATGGTAACAGTGTGTGGTCGGTGTGTACCTGGCTGCGTTGTCATGGTAAAAGTGTGTAGTCGGTGTGTACCTGGCTGCGTTGTCATGGTAAAAGTGTGTAGTCGGTGTGTACCTGGCTGCGTTGTCATGGTAAAAGTGTGTACCTGGCTGCGTTGCCATGGTAACAGTGTGTGGTCGGTGTGTGTACCTGGCTGCGTTGTCATGGTAACAGTGTGTGGTCGGTGTGTACCTGGCTGCGTTGTCATGGTAACAGTGTGTGGTCGGTGTGTACCTGGCTGCGTTGTCATGGTAACAGTGTGTGGTCGGTGTGTACCTGGCTGCGTTGTCATGGTAACAGTGTGTGGTCGGTGTGTACCTGGCTGCGTTGTCATGGTAACAGTGTGTGGTCGGTGTGTACCTGGCTGCGTTGTCATGGTAACAGTGTGTGGTCGGTGTGTACCTGGCTGCGTTGTCATGGTAACAGTGTGTGGTCGGTGTGTACCTGGCTGCGTTGTCATGGTAAAAGTGTGTAGTCGGTGTGTACCTGGCTGCGTTGTCATGGTAAAAGTGTGTACCTGGCTGCGTTGCCATGGTAACAGTGTGTAGTCATTGTGTACCCGGAGGCGATGCGCTTTTATGGTAACAGTGTGTACCTGGCATTGTACTGTCATGGTAACAGTGTGTGGTCGGTGTGTACCTGGCTGCGTTGTCATGGTAAAAGTGTGTATTCGGTGTGTACCTGGCTGCGTTGTCATGGTAAAAGTGTGTAGTCGGTGTGTACCTGGCTGCGTTGTCATGGTAAAAGTGTGTACCTGGCTGCGTTGCCATGGTAACAGTGTGTGGTCGGTGTGTACCTGGCTGCGTTGTCATGGTAACAGTGTGTGGTCGGTGTGTACCTGGCTGCGTTGTCATGGTAACAGTGTGTGGTCGGTGTGTACCTGGCTGCGTTGTCATGGTAACAGTGTGTGGTCGGTGTGTACCTGGCTGCGTTGTCATGGTAACAGTGTGTAGTCGGTGTGTACCTGGCTGCGTGTGTCATGGTAACATTGGTGTGGGTCGGTTGTGTGTACCTGGCTGCGTTGTCATGGTAACAGTGTGTTGGTCGGTGGTGTACCTGGCTGCGTTGTCATGGTAACAGTGTTGTGGTCGTTGTGTACCTGGGCTGCGTAGTGGTCTGGTAACAGTGTGTGGTCGGTGTGTACCTGGCTGCGTTGTCATGGTTAAGTGTGTGGTCTGGTCGTTACCGTGTGCCTGCTGCGTTGTCATGGTAACGAGTGTGTGGTCGTTGTGTACTGGCTGGTTGTCAATGGTAACAGGTGTGTGATCGGTGTGTACCTGGCTGCGTTGCCATGGTAACAGCGTGTGGTCAGTGTGTACCTGGCTGCGTTGCCATGGTAACAGTGTGTGGTCGGTGTGTACCTGGCTGCGTTGCCATGGTAACAGTGTGTGGTCGGTGTGTACCTGGCTGCGTTGCGGTGTCGGGCCCCGCGGGGCTCTGCTGGCGGGACTGCCCGCTGGCCGCGCCCTTCTTCATCTCCTCGGCGTCGCTGTAGCGGCGGATCCAGTAGTTGAGCTCCTCGCGGTCAGCCTCCTGGCAGCGGCGCAGCACGGTGAGGGACCGCCGCGTCTTCTCCACCATGTCCATGATGCAGTTCAGCAGCTGGGGAGCCAGAGAGGGACAAGGACCAGGGGAGGGTGAGATTGGTTTATTCAAAGGTCACCTGGGCTCCAGCCAATGAGGTGAGATCAGATCAGGTCAGATTAGATGAGATTAGAACAGATGAGGTTGGATTAGGGAACACTGGATCAGAT
>OLKM01005044.1:0-18737 GCA_900291075.1 Melanogrammus aeglefinus | reverse complement strand
GTACTGACCCCTTTGTGGATGTGACCCCGTACTGACCCCTGGGATGTGACCCTGTACTGACCTTCATGATGTGACCCCGTACTGGACCCTGTGGATGTGACCCTACTGAACCCCGTGGAATGTGACCCGTACTGACCGGTTGGTCTGCAGCCCGGCGGCGCCCCAGCCCTCCAGCAAGGTCTTGTCTCCGTGGCGTCGCCCGTCTAGTTTCCTAATAAATGTCTCTGGGCGGCAGTAGTGTGTTGCATTGGGGGCGTAGTAGCCTCTCCAGCACAGCGAGCCGCACGCTGGGTAATGCAGCGTCACCACCGCTCCTCGGTGGCGCAGGTCCTGCACAGCCCACGCCCGGGCCAGCACCCCGTTGACCGCCCTCAGACGAGCAGGAGTTCCCCCGCCAGTGCCTGGGGAAGTTTACAGACCTGTGTGAAACCGCACCAGCAGAATCCAAGCCAGCTACCAGTGCGGCGCTCGTCTCCAGAGCCGACATCCGTATTTGACTGGGAACACTGGTATTTGGAGGATCATTTTGTATCATTTAAAAGGGTTGCCGTGCATTTATGGTTTTCTAACATAAATATGAGTTCCCTTAGGCCGCCTACGGATCCCCAGTGCTTAAAACTTGCGTTCGGGTGAAACGAAGCACTAGGTTTCTGCTCGACTCTTGAAAAAACGGAGCTTCAAGCGCGCTGATTTGGAATGGTGTGTTCAAATGTCGCACATGCATCTAGCTCTCCCCTTACTCGCCTGGCCCGCCCAGAGATCTTTGGCCGCCAATGAGACTACGACCGTGCGACTGCGGCAAACGTTTCTTTGTCGGTTCTTTGACGTCTTCCTGTATATCCACAACGAGACTAGTAGTTGGTTAATTCTCAGCCATGGTTGAGAGGAATGGGGGAAGGAGACCTTTGGCTTGAACTCCCTTAAAGTACATGAACTGCCGACATGCCGGCGGGTTGCCGCGAGGGCACACCACGCCCGGCATCGGCAGCAGTCAAGCCGGCACGAGCGGTCAGTCTACTTCAGATTGATTGAAAGTGGAAGACCACAGACAATTCGGAAGAACCCGAGAAGTCGTTTGTGATTCATAATATTCGTCTGGGCAGGCGCACACAGCTTTTGGCTGTGATAATATCTATCATATGTTAGATATCTACGTTTATATGATATATTTTAGATAGAGAGCTCCAGGACTGTAACGCAAAGTGTGTACACTTGCTTTATTCTGGATACCTTGTGCTTTTCTTGGTGTAATGGCGATAACACGGTCAACTCTCGTCTCTGTATTTCTACAACGGGAATCGTAGTGAGGTTATCTCAGCCATGGTTGAGAATGATGGGAAAAGAGTTTGGCTTGACTCCCTCAGAACATGAGACCACGACATGGAGGAGAAAGATTGTGGCCGCGAAGGCTCCCCGCTTGAGCCCCGCTTGCCGCTGCTAGGACCACCCCTCGGCGCAGCAAGAGCGGAGCGTGCCCCAAGCGCTGCCCCGGCAGACCGATCCCTTCCTCCTCCATGTCATCGGGTTCGTCTCTTCAGTGATTGTGGACGCTGGAAGAACCGAGACGTCGGAGCACCCAACGCGGTCGGTTGAATCTTAATATCGGGATTCAAACTATCCGCGTTGGCAAAGCCCCAGTGGATTGGATGAGATCCAGCCAGGAATGCTAAAAGCTCCTGGGTGTTGAGGGAGCTGTCATGGTTGACACGCCTACTCAAACATTGCAGGGTCGGGTACAGTGCAAAGCAGTGGCAAACTGGGTGGTGGATCCCCCTGTTCAAAAAGGACCAGCAGAGGTGCTCAGATACGGGTATCCACACTTCGGCAGCTCCCTGTAAAGTCTACTCCAAGGTGCTTGGAAAGAGTTTCGGCCGATTCGTCGGAACCTCAGATTAGAGGAACAATCGGTTTTCGCCCGGAACAGTGAACTCGGACCAGCTCTTCACGTCTACGCAAGGACCCTGGAGGGGCCTGGGAGTGATGCCCATCCGGTTCTAATGTTGTTTTGTGGATCTGGAGAAGGCATATGACCGGCTCCCCGCGGAGAAACTGTGGGAGTGCTGCGGGTAATTGGGGTGGGGGGCTCTCTCAGGCCATCCAATCCTGTTACTCCAAAAGCGAGAGCTGTTCCTGTTCGGGTTCTCGCGCAGCCAGGTTCACAGTCTCGTTCCCGGGGGTGTTGGGCCTGCCGCGCAGGTGCTGCGCCTTGTTCACCAATCCTGTTTGTATATTCATGGACAGGATATCGAGGGCGCAAGTCGTGGTGGGAGGGGTGCAGTTCGTGTGTCTGAGGATCTCGTCACGCTCTTTGCAGATGATGTGGTCCTGGACGGCATCACGGCCTGTGACCTCTCAGCACTCAACTGGATTGGAATGGCGGCCGATGTGAAGCCGGCTGGGCATAGACGTGATCAGCACCTCTAAATCTGAGCCGATGAATCTCAGCAAGGAACCGCTGGTTTGCCTACTCCGGGTAGGAAAGAGTCCTTAGCCAAGTGAAGGAGTTTCAAGTACCTGGGCTTCGTGTCGCGAGTGAGGGACATGGAGCCGTGAGATGCCGAGATCGGAGCACGGGAGCGTATTGCGTTCGCTTCACCGCACCGTTGTTGACGAAAAGAGAGCTGAGCCGCAAGGCAAAGCTCTCGATCACGGTCAATCTTCGTTTCCTATCCCTCACCTAAGGTCATGAGGGATGGGTGATGACGAAAGGACAAGATCCACGGGTACAAGCGGCCGAGAGAGTTTTCGCAGGAGGGTGGCTGGCTTCTCCCTTAGGGATAGGGTGAGAAGTTCAGTCATCCCGAGGAGCTCAAATTAGAGCCCGCTGCTCCTTTGCTTAGAAAGGAGTCAGTGAGGTGGTCGGCCATCTGGTAAGGATGCACTGGGCGCCTCCCTTGGAGGTGTCCAGGCACGACCAGTGGGAGAGACCTCGGGAAAGACCAGGACAGGTTGAGAGATATATATCCAACATTGGCCTGGGAACGCCTCGGACCCCCCGCAGAGCTGTCAATGTGGTCTGGGAAAGGGAAGTCTGGGGCCCCCTGCTTGAGCTGCTGCCCCCGCGACCCGACCCCGGATAAGCGGTTTGAAGATGAGATGAGATGAGATGAGAATATCGGTTCACACAGCTTTTGGCCGTGATAATATGTATTATATGATATAGATATCTATGTATATGATATGAGCTCCAGGACTCCCATGTGTTCTAGAAAATTTACAGAACACGGCTAAAGGCGGGAAATCGTCCCTATTTTCAGATCATCCGATCGTAGTCACTGGCGATCGCTGATAGGCGATCCGATCGGCTAAGAGGGCGGGCGCAGTTAAGTCAGCTTAAAAAAAAGAAAAAAAATAAAAGAAATCGCTGGCTGCGCTAACATGCCGAAAGCAATTTGTGCCGAAAAAAGAACGTCAAAATCGGCGATTTGGCACATTTTAAGTTTTACCGGATTGTCAACTGGAGCGTCTAAGACCTAACGCACGCTATGAGAAAACGCTGAGGGATATTCATGTTACTGCAGGTCTGATCTCTCGTATATTGTAATATCCGCCTGTATATAAGTAGAAGTTGACTTGTGTTCAAATGTACGCGTTGAGATGTATTTTCATATTTTGTGATTAAAAAGAAAGATAATATAGCACACCACTCATGTGCGCACAGAGAAAAGTACCTTGGTAAGCAAGTAAAGAATATGAAGAACAGAGGGAGACGTGAAAAAGAGAGCTTGCGTCCGTTTGGCGCGACCTCCGAAAAAAGTGAGAAAGGAAGAAAAGAAAGACGCAACAGGGTTGTAATTAAAGGGTTTAATATTCAGTCCTCAGTTGCACCGATCAAAGGGCTCTGTATTCATCCGTGTTGCTCCACCAGAAACATTTTCAAGTACACAGTAGGGCGCAGGTTGTAGAGATTATTTCTTTAACATCGAATGGCAGTAAATTATTAAAAGATCGCCATTTGAAAAAAAAAATCACGATCCTCCCTTCGATCGCTGATAGACGATCCGATCGAAAATCACTCCATCCCTAGGCTGTGTATGCCTCGCCATTGCGATACATCCCTCCTCCTTGACCCGCCTCGCTCCTCCTCATTTGCATTAAAGCTACAGACACCAAAACAGCGCATTTGGGGGAAGCTCAATGTGCGACTGGCTCTGAGTGGCTGTAACTCTGCACCACGGCTGAATTTCGGGAACGTCTTTGAATACTGTGTTAGTGGCCCAATACCTATATTAAAACATCCATAAAATAGCATGTCATGGCACCTTTAACAAATCAATAATCCTCTCCTTGTCACTCTGACCAAATAGAAGTCAGTAGTTTGAGATGTGATGGATTCTTGTTCTTCTCTACTGAAGTAAACTGCAGTGAACAAAGTGCTTTTTTCTGTGGTGTTGGATGTTGTGTTGCTGTGTTGTTGTTCATTGCATGTGTTGTTTACTGCATGCCCTTTTCCCTTGAACACAACACACACCGTAGTACCCATGTATGTACACAGACCTCAGATAAAATGCTACTTTGTAAATCCCAGATGAGAATTTGGGGCCAAACACAAACTTGTACATGTGACCAAGTGGCCGTAGAAGTCGTTTTGGTGTATTGACTTTGAGGATGAGGAGGAAGATGAGGAAGTGGAGTGTGTGTCTCGGGACCCTGTGAGTTTGCCTTCAGATGGGGGGGGGGGGGGGTCTTGGTAACAAGCCACCCTGCTTTATAAGTATGCTAGTACATGGCTAACGTTGTAACCCTAACTTCCGACCCGCGGCCCAGTTCACCTTCAGAACCACTAGCGCTGGAGCTATCACAGAGCTAGCATGTTTACATAGCGCCTCATGTAGGGGGCTAGCATTAAAGTATAGACAAACACATAGATTTCGTAGGTCACGACTAAGTCGTCCATAAGTCGCGCAAATTCAAAGTCAGCTTCATTGTCAATACAACAAATGTACAAGACAAATATAAGAACCGAAATAATTTTTTCTCTGAACTGCGGTGCATTAACTATAAGGTATACAATTAAATATATTAAGATCAGTAATATTTACAATAAAAAAATTCAATTTATCTTTCAGCATTAAAAGTATGTTAATGCTGAAATAATATTATTTTAGTTCTCAATATGTGTGACGGTTCTATTTAATGTACTGTGTTTGTGTGTGTCTGTGTCGGTCTGTGTCTGCGTCTGCCCATGTGTGTTTGCATGTGTTTGATGTGTAGTATGTCTGGTGGCCCGGGGGTCATCTGGTTTCACACCAGCTCGATAATGGCCTCTTCTGGACGCCAAATACAACACGCACTGCCCAGCCAGGGCCCTCACCTCCACCACCTCCACCACCCTATCCTTCTCCCCATCCATTCTTATTATAATACGGTTCTTCTCTTTTAGAGGAACTGTAATAAAAAACTTTGTAAGAAATAATAAAGCTACTCACTGGTGTTACTGTAGTTCAACACCTCTACTGTCAGGGTGTACCACCGCTGGGGGGGGGGAAGAGAGAGAGGAGAAGAGAGAGAGAGACGAGAGAGAGAGCAGAGAGAGAGAGGAGAGGGAAGAGAGAGAGAGAGAGAGAGAGAGAGAGAGAGAGAGAGAGAGAGAGAGAGAGAGAGATTAGATATGCACACCATTAATCTTAACAACCAGTGCAACTATCATTCAATATTAGTATTATTTTAATTATTGTCATATTTTGAAATGTAATGTGTATCTTATTTTATATGATCAGAAGGGGACATAGAAGGTCCTCCTCTTGGGGACACAACAACCAAAGGTTGGAACTCACCGGCCACGCGAATCTGAACGCCACCAAAGCCCTCCCCAAGTCTGGGTCGGGCCCTTGGTCCCCCAGGGTGAAGCTGTTCCCGCCCAGCACCGGGGTGTCCGGCCACGCGAATCTGAACGCCACCAAAGCCCTCCCCAAGTCTGGGTCGGGCCCTTGGTCCCCCAGGGTGAAGCTGTTCCCGCCCAGCACCGGGGTGTCCGTGGCCCCAAAGCTGCACGGCCCGCTCGCTGACACCTGCTGCTGGAACTCCTTCAGACACACCCGGGCGAAGGTGGCACACGCCGCGCACACGCCGCCCGGGCCGGCGCCGCAGCAAGCACCCGTCTGGACCTGCCCCTTAATGTTCTGGACCGAGTCCACCTGTAGCTCGAAGCGGCCGGCGCCTGAGGCCGCCTGTTGGGCCGGGACCGAGGGGGAGTCACTTAGATTAATCAGTGGCGTAACATCATGGTGATGTGCCCCGGTGCAAAGTTTTTTCTTGTGCCCCTGGACAGGACTTCCGAGCTGGGGGGGGGGGCTTGTCGCGTTGTCCTGCTTGCTACAGTTTCAGTGCGCCCTGACAATGAATCCCCGCCCCCTCCCTTGTCCGTTCCATTTGGGAACATGTGTGGTTTCATTTTGCTTCTTTCGCATAATTTAATTCAATAATCAATTAAGGCCGCCACCAGAGGGCACCCCCGACACATTGGCCGCCATAGGCGATGGCCTGGACGATTATTTTTTTCCTCATGCGGTGCAGTGCACCGTCGATATTTACGCCACTTATGCACCCCCAACCCTTAAAGGGTAATTCCAGTGTAAAATGGATATGGGATATGTTTTGTATGATAACGAGTTGAGACATTCTTTTTGGAGAACAAAAAACGCATATAGACGCTTTCTTCAGTTCGCTGATTTTAGCCGATTCTATCAAACCGCTATAACACTGCGGTCAAGTGAGCCGCCATTCGTTCATCCGCGGTTAAGCCAGCCGTCACACAAAATCTTCGTGCGCCTTTACTCTAAACATCCTTTGGTTGGTATCTCGCAACGTTTTCAAAATAAAACCCTTCACCTACGTGCGTAGATATATAGAACAGCTGTCTTACGGCGGCGTCTAGAATGACCGCACTTGCGGACATCTTGCCAGTCAGCTGCTCACCCATAACATTGTGTTGGTAGTGGTACATGTACTTTTTAAATAACCATAACTTGCTACATTTTCAAACGGTTTACCAACGGTTTGGTTTCTTACAAACATTATTAACGTGGTTATAATATTGTACCTATTTTAGAACATTAAACTTTTTTAAAAATCTAACATAATTATTCATCAGTATTAAGTAGCCTATACAGTGCCGTAACTACATCTCTGATGTTTATAACAAAACAAACTGTTTGAAAATGTAGCAAGGTGGTTATGGTTATTTAAAAAGTGCATGTACCACTACCAAGTCAACACAGTGTTATGGGTGAGCAGCTGACTGTGGCAAGTTGGCCGCCAGTGCGGACCTTCGAATCCATTGACCAGCAGAATATGCATGCGTACGTTTTTCAAATGACATTCCTCTAAAATCTATACAGTAAAATCACATGGTTCTTCGTGTACAAGTAGTCAGCAACACGGTTAATATGGTCATATCAACCAGTGCCTGAACTTATGTGAAATTCTGTCTATAGCTCACTTCAACGTGCTGACATAATGCAATTTTGCAAAGGCGAGAATATGCATGTGTTACGTTTTTTTCAAATGGAAATTTCTCAAAATCTATACAGTAAAATCACATATATTCATTGTGTACAAGTAGTCAGCACAGCGGTTAATATGGTCATAATCAGTCAGTGCCTGAACTTATGTGAAATTCGGTCTATAGCTCACTTCAAAGTGCTGACATAATGCAATTTTGCAAAGGCGAGAATATGCATGTGTACGTTTTTTCAAATGAAAATTTCTCAAAAATCTATACAGTAAAATCACATGGTGCCTTGTTGTACAAGTAGTCAGCACAGCGGTTAATATGGTCATATCAGTCAGTGCCTGAACTTATGTGAAATTCTGTCTATAGCTCACTTCAAAGTGCTTGCTGACATAATGCAATTTGCAAAGGGCGAGAATATGCATGTGTACGTTTTTTCAAATGAAAATTTTCTCAAAATCTATAACAGTAAAATCACATAGTTCCTTGTGTACAAGTAGTCAGCACATCGGTTAATATGGTCATATCAGTCAGTCTAGTCAGTGCCTGAACTTATGTGAAATTCGGTCTATAGGCTCACTTCAAAGTGCTGACATAATGCCAATTTGCAAAGGCGAGAATTATGCATGTGTACGTTTTTTCAAATGAAAATTTCTCAAAATCTATACAGTAAAATCACATGTGTTCCTTGTGTACAAGTAGTCAGCACAGCGGTTTAATATGGTTATATCAGTCAGTGGCCTGAACTTATGTGAAATTCGGTCTATAGCTCACTTCAAAGTGCTGACATAATGCAATTTGCAAAGGCGAGAATATGCATGTGTACGTTTTTCAAATGAAAATTTCTCAAAATCTATACAGTAAAATCACATAGTTCCTTGTGTACAAGTAGTCAGCACAGCGGTTAATATGGTCATATCAGTCAGTGCCTGAACTTATGTGAAATTCGGTCTATAGCTCACTTCAAAGTGCTGACATAATGCAATTTGCAAAGGCGAGAATATGCATGTGTAGGTTTTTCAAATGAAAATTTCTCAAAATCTATACAGTAAAATCACATGGTTCCTTGTGTACAAGTAGTAGTCAGCACCAGCGGTTAAATATGGTCATATCAGTCAGTTGCCTGAACTTATGTGAAATTCGGTCTATAGCTCACTTTCAACGTGCTGACATAATTGCAATTTTGCAAAGGGCGAGAAAATGCATGTGTACGTTTTTCAAATGAAAATTTCTCAAAATCTATACAGTAAAATCAAACATGGTTTCCTTGTGTACAAATTAGTCAGCACAGCGGTTATATATGGTCATATCAGTCAGTGCCTGAACTTATGTGAAATTCGGGTCTATAGCCTCATCTTCAAAGTGCTGACATAATGCAATTTGCAAAGGCGAGATAATGCATGTGTACGTTTTTCAAATTGAAAATTTCTCAAAATCTATACAGTAAAATCACATTGGTTCCTTGTGTACAAGTAGTCAGCAACAGCGGTTAATATTGTCATATTCAGTCAGTGCCCTGAACTTTATGTGAAATTCGGTTCTTTTAGCTCACTTCAGAGTTGCTTGACATAATGCAATTTGCAAAGGTGAAGATATATGCATGTGATGTGTACGTTTTCAAAATGAATCATTTCTTCTCAAATCGACGATACAGTAGAATAATCAATATGGTTCCTTTGTGTACAAGTAGTCGGGTACAAACAGTTAGTATGGTCATATCAGTCAGTGCCTGAACTTATGTGAAATTCGGTCTATAGGCTCACTTCAAAGTGCTGACTTAATTGCAATTTTGCAAAGGCGAGAATATATGCATTTGTACGTTTTTTCACCTAATGTTCTAGGTAATTGTTCTGCTTAAGGACTTCTCTTTGCGGGACCTTCATTTCAACAGTAATGGCAACATAGATGAAGCTCGAACCATTGAGGAGACACGCTACGCTGTTTGCTATTCGCGGTTTCAGAAAGGTGGCTGGGTAGTCCGCCCCATCAAGGAGAAACCATCTTACGGTTAGTAGTTTCACTTAGTTTCTCAATATCTTTTATGTCAATCTATCTTTTTTTATGCAAGTCAATCATGTTCCTGATTGTGTTCTTAACATTTCTCTCCTCAAGGATATGCAACAAATCTTATGGTCTCTCTGGCAGAGGAATACTCTAGATCACCACAGGCCCTACAAGAAAGCAGTGCTGTCTTGTCTTGTGCTGCCCCGCCCCCCCTCACCACTTCCCTCCAGAAGGTTGCCAAGGATGAGGCAGTCAGCCTCCATCTCGCACGACACTGGCGTTTTAACGTGTAATAAACATACGTGAAAGAAATTGGGAGAAAACGCATATCGGTACTCTTTAGTTTGTTTATTAGTTACAATGGAACTGAGTTGATGGTATAGTGTATGATGACAACATCAGTGAATGAGATGATGAGAATATATTTTTGGACTATTTATTATGCTACCTTTCTTCTTTTTTAACGACTCAAGTGTACTAATACTAACTGTTTTACCGACTACTTGTACACAAGGAACCATTTGATTTTACTGTATAGATTTAGAGAAAATGTCATTTGAAAAACTTTCACATGCATATTCTCGCCTTTGCAAATTGCATTATGTCAGCACTTTGAAGTGAGCTATAGACCGATTTTCACATAAGTTCAGGCACTGACTGATATGACCATATTAACCGCTGTGCTGACTACTTGTACACAAGGAACTATGTGATTTTACTGTATAGATTTTGAGAAATTTTCATTTGAAAAACGTACACATGCATATTCTCGCCTTTGCAAAATTGCATTATGTCAGCACTTTGAAGTGGGCTATAGACAGAATTTCACATAAGTTCAGGCACTGGTTGATATGACCATATTAACCGGTGTGCTGACTACGTGTACACAAGGAATCATGTGATTTTACTGTATAGATTTTGAGAAATTTTCATTTGAAAAACGTACACATTGCATATTCTCGCCTTTGCAAATTGCATTATGTCAGCACTTTGAAGTGAGCTATAGACAGAATTTCACATAAGTTCAGGCCCTGGTTGATATGACCATATTAACCGGTGTGCTGACTACTTGTATACAAGGAACTATGTGATTTTACTGTATAGATTTTGAGAAATGTTCATTTGAAAAACGTACACATTGCACATTCTCGCCTTTGCAAATTGCATTATGTCAGCACTTTGAAGTGAGCTATAGACAGAATTTCACATAAGTTCAGGCACTGACTGATATGACCATATTTAAATGGTGTGTGCTGACTACTTGTATACAAGGAACTATGTGATTTTACTGTATAGATTTTGAGAAATGTTCATTTGAAAAACGTACACATTGCACATTCTCGCCTTTGCAAATTGCATTATGTCAGCACTTTGAAGTGAGCTATAGACAGAATTTCACATAAGTTCAGGCACTGACTGATATGACCATATTAATGGGTGTGCTGACTACTTGTATACAAGGAACTATGTGATTTTACTGTATAGATTTTGAGAAAGGTTCATTTGAAAAACGTACACATTGCACATTCTCGCCTTTGCAAATTGCATTATGTCAGCACTTTGAAGTGAGCTATAGACAGAATTTCACATAAGTTCAGGCACTGGTTGATATGACCATCTTAACCGGTGTGCTGACTACTTGCACATTCTCGCCTTTGCAAATTGCATTATGTCAGCACTTTGAAGTGAGCTATAGACAGAATTTCACATAAGTTCAGGCACTGACTGATATTACCATATTAAACGCTGTGCTGACTACTTGTACACAAGGAACTATGTGATTTTACTGTATAGATTTTGAGAAATTTTCATTTGAAAAACGTACACATGCATATTCTCGCCTTTGCAAATTGCATTATGTCAGCACTTTGAAGTGAGCTATAGACCGATTTTCACATAAGTTCAGGCTCTGACTTATATGACCATATTAACCGCTGTGCTGACTACTTGTACACAAGGAACTATGTGATTTTACTGTATAGATTTTGAGAAATTTTCATTTGAAAAACGTACACATGCATATTCTCGCCTTTGCAAAATTGCATTATGTCAGCACTTTGAAGTGGGCTATAGACAGAATTTCACATAAGTTCAGGCACTGGTTGATATGACCATATTAACCGGTGTGCTGACTACGTGTACACAAGGAACCATGTGATTTTACTGTATAGATTTTGAGAAGTTTTCATTTGAAAAACGTACACATGCATATTCTCGCCTTTGCAAATTGCATTATGTCAGCACTTTGAAGTGAGCTATAGACAGAATTTCACATAAGTTCAGGCACTGGTTGATATGACCATATTAACCGGTGTGCTGACTACTTGTACACAAGGAACCATGTGATTTTACTGTATAGATTTAGAGAAAATGTCATTTGAAAAACGTACACATGCATATTCTCGCCTTTGCAATATTGCATTATGTCAGCACTTTGAAGTGGGCTATAGACAGAATTTTCACATAAGTTCAGGCACTGACTGATCATATGACCATATTAACGGTGTGTGTGCTGACTACTTGTATACAAGGACACTATGTGATTTTTACTGTATAGATTTTGAGAAAGGTTCATTTTGAAAAACGTACACATTGCACATTTCTCGCTTTGCAAATTGCATTATGTCAGCACTTTGAAGTGAGCTATAGATTTAGAATTTCACATCTTAAGTTCAGGCACTGGTTGATATGACATATATTAACGCGGTGTGCTGACTACGTGTACACAAGGAACCATGTGATTTTACTCTGTATAGATTTTGAGAAATTTCCATTTTGAAAAAACTACACATGCATATCTCGCCTTTGGCAAAATTGCATTATAATCAGCACTTTGAAGTGGGCTATAGACAGAATGTTCACATAAGTTCAGGCACTGGTGTGATATGACCATATTTTAACCGGGTGTGTGACTACGTGTACACAAGGAACCATGTGATTTTTACTGTATAGATTTTGAGAAATTTTCATTTGAAAAACGTACACATGCATATTCTCGCCTTTGCAAATTGCATTATGTTCAGCACTTTGAAGTGAGCAATAGACCGAATTTCACATATTGTCAGGCCACTGACTGATATGACCATATTTAACCGGTGTGCTGACTACTTGCACACCAAGGAACCATGTGATTTTACTGTATAGATTTAGAGAAAATGTCATTTGAAAAACGTACACATGCATATTCTCGCCTTTGCAATATTGCATTATGTCAGCACTTTGAAGTTGGGCTATAGACACGAATTTCACATAAGTTCAGGCACTGACTGATATGACCATACTAACTCTTTTACCGACTACTTGTATAACAAGGAACCATTTTGATTTTACTGTATAGATTTAGAGAAAATGTCATTTGAAAAACTTTCACATGCATACTCTCGCCTTTGCAAATTGCATTATGTCAGCACTTTGAAGTGAGCTATAGACCGAATTTCACATAAGTTCAGGCACTGACTTGATATACCATACTAACTGTCGTACTGACTACTTGTACACAAGGAACCATGTGATTTTACTGTATAGGATTTAGAGAAAATGTCATTTGAAAAACGTACACATGCATATTCTTGCTGGGTCAATGGAGTCGAACGTCCGCACTGGAGGCCAACTTGCCAGTCAGCTGCTCACCCATAAACACTGTGTTGGTAGTGGTTACATGTACTTTTTAAACCATAACCACCTTGCTACATTTTCAACGGTTTGTTTTGTTCTAAAACGTCAGAGATGTAGTTAAGGGCACTGCATATTTTGATTACTGATGAATAATATTGATGTTAGATTTTTTTAAAAGTTTAAATGTTCTAAATAGGTACCAATATTATAACCACGTTTAATACGATTGTAAGAAACCAAACCGTTTGTAAACCGGTCTGGAAAATGTAGCAAGTTATAGTTATTTAAAAAGTACATGTGACCATACCAACACAATTTTATGGGTGACCGTGAGCAGCTGACTGGCAAGATTGGCAGCAAGTGCGGACGTTCTAGGACGCCGCGTAAGACATCTAGTATTCTAGTCTACACACGTAGGTGAAGGCTTTTATTTTGAAAACGTTGCGAGATACCACCCAAAGGCTGTTTAGAGTCAAGGCGCACGAAGATTTTGTGTGACGGCTGGCTTAACCGCGGATGAACGAATAGCGGCTCACTTGACCGCAGTGCTATAACAAGGGGGCAATAGTTATGGAAAAAACGAAATCGCTATTTTAAACCACTTAAAAGGCTAGAAGTAGCCCAACACTTCTTTGGTAGTATAATAAGGGTCTTAACATTTCAAATGAGGCATTGAGAACTTTGTAAATGTACAGATTGTTTATTAAAAAGGACATTTTATACACACAATACCTTCAGTATCTAACCCGCCGACGCCATTTTGTTTTTAAGACTCGAATAGATTAGCGAACACAGAGTAATTCGTCTATCTATCTATCGAGTCTTAAAAACAAAAGATCATTAGAAGTACATGACAGGTTGCTTTTGTTCTTTAATTTAAATGTAGGCTGATCTTGAGCGAGTAAGTTTACTTTACCGTGACGCAGAGAAACAATATGAAGACCAGGGCCCCGTTTCCCGAAAGCATCTTTAGCCTAATGGATCGATAAATACGTCGTAGGCCTACAAGCATTTTACAGTTTTCACACCGTTTCCCCGTTGGTAACGAACTTCAGAAAAACGCTCGTAGCTAACGCAGCCGCGGCGCTATTAATGGGCCCGGGTGGGCCCAGGCCCACCCATTTTAGGCTGGGCCCACCCATCCTAGCTGTTCATCCAATAAGCATCCTGAGGAAAGCTTTGAATGAAAGCTTCTCAGCCAATCAGCGGTTTCTACCCCACGTGTGGCGCCTGCCGACAGGCTGGCGCCTGCCGACAGGAGTCCCGGACTCCCGCCTCAGAGCCGCCTCTGACCAATCATGAGTTAGCAATGGTACCTAAGAGGGAGACGCCGGACAAGCAGAGCAATTTGGAAAGCTTTACGATGCTTTATGACCATATCTATGACAATGGCCAAGCAAAGCAGTTTATTTTCTTTTAAATTTACTAAGAAACACTCCGAGGAGCAAGAGGAGGAAACTCCTGCCTGAGGAAAAGTGATTAGAATGTGTACTTTTCAATGAGCCTGTCCTGACGTGCCGCGAGCGACGTCGCGCTGTCCAGCGATGTCGCTCAACCCTGAATTTATCGCTCGCGTTGTCTCTGGACGACATTTCGCGGCGGTGTCCCGCCCCTAAACACTTCTTATTGGTTGATAAGTACACACGTGCTTCCTGTGTGAAGTGTTTACATCCCTCGATGATTTCATGGTTTGGATTCCTTAACCAATAAAATATACACTCGCGACAAATATTCGTCACGCTGCATATCAGAGACCCCTCGCGCGCGAGTTTTCGTCGCGGTTTTCTCGCTCGCTCGCTGTATGTCAGACGACGATTTTAGCAGATGAGTGCATCAGCGCCGCAAGAAAAGTGCTGAAAACGGAGAGGACGATGATGACGCTGTGTGTTTTTTTTTTTGTCTTATTTTTAACTGGCCATCCAGTTTTTTGAGGCCCACCCATAATCAAAATCCTGGCGCCGCTACTGCTCCAGGGTACTCGTAGGACGCTGTATGTAAGACGTCGTTAGCCTACTATAGCTCAGTGGCGTCACCAGCGGTCATTTCTAGTATTTGGATGCGTTTTATTAAAATACATCCTATACCACGGAATGCCCAGCTTTGAGCACATTTCGCAACCAAAAACAGTGTTATACCACGGCCTACTCAAAACGACTGATTTTAAACAGCAAAGATAGATGTTAGAATGTCAACAGCATATTATTGAGCAATTAAAAATTCCAAAAATACACCGGTCAAACGCCACGTCACAATAAAATCAAAATGATTTCATATTGTGTGGGAGGTGCTTCAAGCTGGCATTTGCTGTCTTTCTCGAGTTGAATTCAACCCATCGTGGTTAAAATGTCCTCATATTGATCAATGACAGAAGATAGGCTATCATGCTGAGACCAGCGGGTGTCGGAGAATTTCTGCAGGCGTTTTTGTTTGCGATTGTTTGCATTAAGCAATATAGGGCTTTGGTGGAGCCTGTGAAGTCACTATTTAATTTGACCTGTCTAGACAGTAACGAACATCCCTGACCATAGTTAATCGCGTTTCTACACTCAGAGTGAACTCATTATTGCATGCGGGTGTCTTCTTCATAAAAAAAATGAAAACATTTCGGGAGTATGCAATAAATTATTCTAAAGAGGTCAGAGGCTCGTGCACAGCCCGCCTTCCCCATGACCAAACCCCGCGCCGTGACGAACAGGGGAATTGACCCCTCGGTTTTACACAGGAAAGATAAGAAGGTGAAATCGCAAGGGGTGGCCAAGCTGCGACCGACCGGCTTCGGCAGTGTAAAAAGACCTATAGCTAGGGTTTCGAGTAAGGTGGGAGCCAGCTGAGCTCCATATGAAAGTAGCAAACTCACAATATTCGTGGGTCTCTGAAAATCAGCAGCATTAATATTGTAATTATAAAATATTAAGCTATTTTCCCTTCACATGCAGAGTAATATTGAGTTAAGTGGGATAAATAGAACGCCGGTCATTACGGAAACCTATCCCAGACAGGGCGAACCGGACACCGACCGGGTCAGGAGGCGCTTCGACTGAAGCGGGGCTTATTTTCGATAATGAGCCGGCTACTTGCCAAACGAAAAAGATAGAACTTCACAAGGCGTCTTTATACTTTGTTGTTTCACCGTCGTAGTGTGATAGCGCAGAGAATGGTTAGCAAGAGACGTTGACGTCGCTATCAACGAAGAAGTTGGGGTTGTTGTGAAGGGCCCATGAAGTGAACGGAGCGTTCCACGGCATGGAGAAGAGCCGTTTACATAATAGCCCATACTTTAAGTCAATACGGAAATATGGAACCAAAACTCGAACGCCAATATAGCCTACACTTCACCAAGCTCTCCTATCGGGTCAGCAATAGGTCCTTGAATGATTTAGAATGAATGGAACTTTGCATTTTTATGTCTACAAAATATTCTCTACTAGAAGATCCAATCAATGAAACCTTATCGGAATCAATAAAGTCGGGCTCTCTTGCTGCGCTAAGTAGTTTCAGAAATCACTCAGCACATTAAGATAAATGTAGTTGTCACACAAGCTATTTTGGATTTTTGTAATATGGAATTATTCAGAGGGGAAATCCCGTGAATAATGTATGCACAGTGCGTTCAGGATTAGGACTGATATACAGTAGGCTAGGCTATATGTCGGCCTAGGCTAATCAATGTGATTTAATATCTTTAGCATCATTATATGCATCAATTCTTCGTAGGCTCTGCGGTGGCTGATGGCAGTATTTTAAACCTCTTTTAACCCCCATTTCCTGCGACATTCCTGCGTCTCCCTCCTCATAGCCGTTCCAGCACCATGTCGTGGAACAGGTAGGGTGAGTTGCCCTAATGTGGGAACTTCGTAATCTGGGACACCTAAAACTTAGAGCATTATCTCTTATTCTGAAACATGCAAATTAATTAATGGTTGTCAAATGCAAAGCAGGGATGCCTGTGTGATGATCATCAATGATCACGATTTGGTTTATAAAGTGTAGGGGAGGGTTACAGTCAAACTGGAAGTGCACCGTGGTGAAAGTCCGAAAAGGTCAGTGACATAGAAGGAAATTAATCTACAGGTATATATAAATATTATAATAAACAAAAACAAAATCATATTTGATATCAGATTGTGTTATGATATATAATGTAGGCATTAGTAGAAAATATTATGAATGTGTTTAATTATTATTTTTTTTAATCAATCTCTTTAGCTGCACATTGGAACGTGTTTTCCGAATGTGGGACAGGATGATTTGCCTAATCTGGGACAGTCGTGTAATTGTGAAATTTAAGCATTCAATGTTAAATGTGTATTTAATTCAGGATTATTAGTACAATAGGATCCAAACCCAGTCTTGATGGGCAGTTAATCTAGTTTTAGTGGACTAGCTATGTTATAGATAGCTTTTGTCCACTATACAAGCTCGCTAGACTAGCTAGCCCGGACAAAGGAGCTTTTAGTCATCAACATCACCCATACTCACCTATTAAATAATTAATCTACTAATATATGAGTGTATTTTGTAATTGGTATCACAAGCAGGGTATGTCAATTTGACATGAATATCTGAGCAGATACATTTAAATTAAGGTGAATTGTCTTTTTATTCTAATAATGACTGTCCCAGATAGGGCACACACTGCTCCAGATTAGAGCAACACATTTTCTTGAGCAATTTTGCACATGGAGCACTAATCTATCTGAGTATGAGTATGATACCTGAATATTTTTTCTGTTTCGGTAGAATAGAATTGTGTAGATGGCGTAAAATATCATAATATTTCACTTTCCTTCAGTCGTAGCCATGTTTCCATCAAAGTGCTTCGCATTACTGGCAATGCGGCATTAAAAGAATTCGAATTCATTGTTTTTCCATCACAAAGGACGACTTGGTGAATACAAATTCGCAGCGACGTTTTCTAAGTCACGCGGGTTGCATGGCAACCAGCCTGTAACATCCGTCGTTCCGTGGAAGCAGTCGGGATGAAGTGCGCTTACGTCACACTTGATTCGCATAGAGCTGTTTCTCATCCATTTCGAATAACCAAAACCCGGCATAGCGAGCGTATTTCATTTGTGCGATCAGGGGATTTAAATGCGAATCACAGCTTTCCACTCATTATATCCGATGCGATACATCTAGTGCGCATCTAAACAGCTGATGGAAACGCACTCATGATGGCCAAAAGTAACCTAACACACAACCATCAACATATAACAGTCAGATAAGCACCACGTTAAGGCGCATAGTGAAGACACATGTCCCAAGTTAGGGCCCGTCAGTGCCCCACGGCAATTCACATGCATGCCAATCATATCTTCGATAACACTACGGGTGCCTTGCTTGAGCCCGGGTGCTCAAGGCCAAGCAAGCGTCTCGAGAAACCACCCGCAGTCTGACACATTAACTCACAACACACAATTAGCTAGAAGAAAACGCATAAGAGTCGATACACCAGGGAGAATTATGCTCATTTGAAGCAGAACGTCTACAGGGCGAAGTAGTCATGGGCAGACTCAAAATTTTGCAGTATGAATACCACCTGAAGGTGGAAATTCCTTATGATTTTCAAAAAGTAGGGTATCTCGAGGATTTATTTTGATATATAGCCATCGCAGGGTGGTGAGCTTTGACCCGGCTCATCCTGACTCTTACCTTTTATCCCCTA
>OLKM01005043.1:0-18740 GCA_900291075.1 Melanogrammus aeglefinus | reverse complement strand
GGGCCAATCCCCCCCCCCCCCTCCCCCCCCCCTCCTCATCTGCTTCGCCCGCCCCCACCTGGCCCGCCCACCTAATCCTGCATTCACAGGAAATTAAATAATAACGATCGGGGTCTTTCAAACCAAACCGCAGCAAAGTCATTTCTTTCTTGTTCGCACCTGAATGCGGCATCGCTTCCTGTTGCTCTGATTGGTTGTTGCAAGCCTTGTCGCAGTATTAGGCTACTCGGGGCGGCCGAGGCCCCACCATCAGAGTTTCTGCTTGATGAGTGTGCGGGACTGGTGCGGGGAGAGGCGCTCGCCTCTCCTCATCTGCAGCGGACGTGTCCTCGCCTCGCCGGCTGGGGCGCTGCATGGTCCCTGGATCGCCTTCACCTCACTGCTCTCCCCCCACCCACCCCTCTCTGTGGGGTCCCACACGTCAATCATTTTCATTCTCCTCATTTTTAGTCTGTTTCGTGTTTGTGTTTTTGCTCATTGGCCGCGTTTATTTTATTTTCAGGCGATAGTACCTAGCGCTTATCTCTGCGTCGGCTAGCACCTTTAGCCTGCGTTCGGCTAGACGCCTTAGCTCTGCTCGTGCTAGCTTAGCTCTGCCTTCTGCTAGCGCCTTAGCCGACTGCGTTCTGCTAGCGCCTTATCGTCTCCTTCTGACTAGCGCCTTAGATCTGCATTTCTGTTGGCCTTAGCTCTGCCTCGCTTGCGAGCGCCTTAGCTCTGGCCTCGTGAGAGAGCCGCTCTTTAGCTCTGCGTTTTGGCTAGCGCCTAGCTCTCTGCGTTTTCTAGTGCCTTAGCGGCTGCCTTCTTGCTAGCGCCTAGTCTGGTTCTGCTAGCGCCCTTAGCCTCTGCGTTCTGCTAGCGCTACTTAGCGCTGCGTTTTCTCTACACCCTTAGCGCTGCCCTTCTGCTAAGCGCCTATAGCCGCTAGCCTTCTGCGAGCGCCGTAGCGCTGCGTTCTGCTAGCACCTTTAGCGCTGCTTTCTGCTAGCACCTTAGCGCTGCCTTCTGATAGCACTTTAGCGCTGCGTTCTGCTAGCACCTTAGCGCCTGCCGTTCTGCTAGCAACCTGGAGCGCTGCCCTTTTCGTGATTAGCACATTTAGCGCTGCGTTCTGCTAGCACCTCTAGCGCTGCGTTTGCTAGCACCTTAGCCTCGTTCTTCCCGCTGGTTGGAGGAACGCGACGACGGATCGACTAGTGGGCGCCTGTAAAGAATCCCGTTTGTTAGATCGAGGAGCAATTTCAAAACAAATTATTTCTATTACAGGACTAATACTTATCATGTTTGAAGTAACTCAATTACATAAAAGATATATCTTATCATTAGCTGTTCGTTCTTTATGTTATTTCAAAATAAATTTGTTAGTAACAGCATAGGTTTTATTGGATTTACGCTCGAACACGAGAACCAACCCATGTCCCAGGTCAGGTCATCTCCGGGATATTTATGCTTCCAGTGTGAGGGTTCACACCCCAAGACAGACCATTAATTTTTATTCTTATGAATGTAACCAGTGGAGGTATTCCCAAAGGGAACGTGGTTGTATACTGAGCCAAATCGTGGCCAATAGATAGCTGTGAACTCAGTTGAGTTGGGGAGTTGTGACCTACTGACAAATATTATTGGAGCCAGAGATCTAGTTTGACTTGAGCCCTGCAAGGACAGTAAGGCATGTTTACTGGTCCTACTGACCAGAGACCGAACCAGAGCTCCCTTTACTGCTGGCACCAGAGACGGACCCGGAACTGGACCAGAGCTCCGCCTTACTTGCTGACCACGCAGAGGATATATTTAGTAAGAGTAGAGAGAGGTGAGATGGGGGGAGAAGAGTGATTATTCGAAGAGTTAGAGAGAGGGATTAGGGGGGAGGAGATGAGTTTGATATGTAAGGGTAGAGAGAGGGACGGGGGGAGAAAGTGATATTGTAAGAGTAGGCGAGAGAGGGAGCAGGGGGGAGGCAGCTGAATATTGTAGATAGAGGTGGAGTGAGGGCGGCTGAGAGAGTTGAATATTGTAAGAGTAGAGGAAGATGGGAGAGACTCGGCGTGATAGTGATGTAAGAGTGAAGAGGGGAGAGGTCGGGGGAGAGAGTGATATTGTAAAGTAGAGAGAGGGAGAGCAGGGAGGTAAGACTCCTTGCAACAACAAGGCTCAGGGTTGAAGGTGCTAATGAGCAGGTGCATCGACCAGTGTGTGAAACATGTGTGTGTGTGTGTGTGCGTGGTGTTGTTGTGTTATGTGTGTGTGTGTGTGTGAGTCTCGGTGTGGTGTGGTGGTGTGTGACACAACACTTACTTTACAACATTCAAAGTTGAACGACATTTAGTCCAGTGGAGTGAGTAATGTGTTTTTTATTTCTAGGAATCATGTTCTTTGTTTTCTTCCTTTCATTGATGTAAATGATTCGTCCTGTTTGGTTTGTTTTGGGGGCTGTGGACGGTGTGGGAGTGGGTCTGCAGCGGCTAAGGGGTCTCAGGACAGCGTCAGGGCTCGGCCCCCTCGCTGACCCACGCGTCCCACCCTCTGATGGGTGGGGGTCTGGGTGACAGACTGACCGTGGTCCCTGCGCGCTTTAGAAATGACTCCATGAAGGTCTCGATCCGTCCCGATTTGATTTGGTGTGTTCCCGGTTCGACAGTTGACCCTATCATGCGTCTGGCTTTACGGTAAATCGGGCTTGTAGAGGGTAAAGTGGTTCTTTGTGATTTCGCTTTTGAATTGCCATTTCAATTGACGCGCATCATAAAGGTCTTGTCCTTCATCATCGCCTAGGTGACCAGGCGCAGATGGTTAGTGTATCTATACCTAGAGTCCTTACCCTTGCTCTGGATGAATGGTAAAGTGCTTTACCCTGAGAAGATTCTCTGTGTGTTATTATGGGTGCAGTTGTATCATCCATTGGGGCTCTCTCTTTCCATTTTCTTCATCACCTTATGGTTTCCATCTAATGCTTTGCTTCTTTAATCTCAGCCCCCCCCCCCCTGTGTCCATGGTTCATTTCTATGGTTGTAGCACGCCCCCCCCCCCCTCTCTCTGTCTCTGTCTCTGTCTCTGTCTCTGTTCTGTCTCTCCGTCTCTGCTCTCTGTGTCTCAGCCTGTCTCCCTAAGCCCGTCTCTCTCTCTCCACAGCTGGTCAGATCGGTTGGTCCTATAAACTACGGCAACGAGGACCAGGCGGAGAGCTTGCTGTGGTGTTCGTTTCCAAATGGAGCTCCAAAACCAGTCCCTACTGGGCCCCCCAACAGCGTGCCCAGCGAGAAGGCACAGGTGAGTCTGGAGTTTAGAGTAGGCCCCGGTTCAAGGCCCTTTGAATAAGGGCCCTGTAGAGTAGCCCCGGCTTCAAGCCCTTGAATAGGGCCCTGAGAGTGGCCCCGGTTCAAGGCCCTTGAATTAGGGCCCTGAGAGTGGCACCGGTTTCAAGGCCCTTGATCAGGGCTGTAGAGTATCCGGTCATAGTCCAGAGGATAGGGCCTTCTGAGAGTAGCCCCGGGTTCAAGCCCGAATAGAGAGTAGAGTAGCCCGGTCAATGCGTCTTCAAGGCTGCCCTAGAGCTAGGGTCAAGGCTGGAATACGATATCGCCTGTTCAAGGCCCTTGAATAACGCGCTCCGGATTATAAGGTCAACTGTCGTTTTTTGAGAAAATGAAAGGCTTTTAAAGGGTTGAGAGTGGCCCCTTATAGTGCGGAAAATACGGTATTAACCCTTTTTCTGCTTTTTTATTTTTTTTACAATGTAGGTCAATGCCTTCTTGAAAACTTCAACTAACCAAATTACACCTTGTATATCATCAATTAATCTGAAAACCAAATTTCGATTTCCTTTTTACACTTTTTTCAGAATCTCAGTTTAAGTTCTGTATGGGAGCGCTTTCGTTGTTTCCAGTTGGTCCTCTTGGTCTCATTGGCTTTTACGCTGAGCTGAGAAGTAAAGTGCGTAGGAGGGATCGTGCAGGGCTGTACCTCAGATTGGGTGGTTTTTTCCCCGCGATAATGGACTGACTACTTTTTATGACGTTCAGGCAGCGGTGGTGCTAGCGAGTGATGTTAGCAGGTGACGCTAGCAGTGATGTTAGCGTTGACGCTAGCAGTGAGATGTTAGCGGTGGTACGCAAGTGATGTGAGTAGGCGGTGAGCTCTAGCAGTGATGTTAGCGGTGACGCTAGCAGTGATTGTTAGCGGTTGACGCTAAGCAGTGATGTTAGCGGGTGACGCTAGCAGTGATGTTAGCGGTGGACGCTAGCAGTGATGTTTAGCGGTGACCGCTAAGCAGTGATGTTAGCGGTTGACGCTAGCAGTGATGTTTAGCGGGTTGACGCTAGCAGTGTGATGTAGCGGTGACACGCTAGCAGTGATGTTAGCGGTGACGCTAGCAGTGATTGTAAGCGGTGACCGCTAGCAGGTGATGTAAGCGGTGACGCTAGCAGTGATGTTAGCGGTGACGCTAGCAGTGATCTGTAGCGGTGACGCTTAGCAGTGATGTTAGCGGTGACGCTAGAGCGGTGACGTTGCATTTTAGCAAGCACACTGGCACCTTGGTTGTACACCATGTTCTCTCTCCTTGCTCTTCACCTCCTCGTTAACTCCTGAAGTGCTGCTGCGCTGCACGCTGCTCAGTGAGGAGGAGGATCGAGACGAAAGGCCTCTGCTTCAGGGCTTTGGGTTCTAAAATGGTGAGCGCTTGCTCCCTGGGTTAGAGCTCCTCCTCCAGCCCTAGACGCTCCAGTCCCTCTGCTACTTGTGGAAGAGATCCCATTAGAGCCGTAGTGACTGATCAGATTAGAAGGACGTTGAAACCACCTTGCTGTCTTGTAGGGTGACCCCAAGGGGCGGTGTCAGGGTGACCCCAAAGGGGGCGTGTCTCTGTAGGGTGACCCCAAGCAAGGGGGCGTGTCTGTAGAGGCTGACCCCAAGGGGGCATGTCTGTAGGGTGGACCCCCAAGGAGGCGTGTCTATAGGCTGACCCCCCCCCCCAAGGGGGCGTGTCTATAGGCTGACCCCCAAGGGGGCGTGTCTATAGGGTGACACCACCTGCTGTCTATAGGCTGACCCCAAGGGGGCGTGTCTATAGATCAAACCACACGCTTCCCAGCTCTGACTCATAGTAATCACTACTATTTATTTATTACTGCAAACGCCATTAGAACAAATAATCCTTTAAAACGCGCAATCCCCCTCTTTGCTCCCACTTTCATGGTCCCCCCTGTGTGTGTGTGTGTGTGTGTGTGTGTGTTAAGTAGGATTGAGTGTATTTTGTTGTAGTATCTATAGGGTGTTCTCCCCTGTTCCTATTGGACGGCCTTCTGAACCTCTCTCCTCTGCAGATCCTTCAGGAGAGAGGCTCCCGCATGTGAGTCAGTATTAGGAGGAGCCGGAGCCCCAGGCAGCGCTTCTCCAGGGGCCCCATGTCCCCAGCCACTCAACGGGGGCGGGGGGGGCATTTGCTTCTGTTTCCCACCATTTTTTTTATTTTTTATTTTAAACCCTTGATGTAAATAACTCTTTACTATTTGGTGCCTGTATAGTTGGGTTTATTATTTTCTCGAGCGCATGCCGCCACGGTCTGTCTGAGGGGATGGCTCCTAGGTGCGCACTCTCCCCGGGCCGGTTCCCCATCGTTCTGCGTGAGAGGGTGTGGTTCTGTTCCCAGCTCCCCCCGGGGTGGGTGGGCCCCGGCCCCTGAGGGAGCTGGGGGCCGGGACGCCTCCAGGAACGCGCGCCCCATTTAAACAGAGTCAGCCCTGCCAGGAGGTCCCATTCACTAAGTCTAACGTCTCATTCCTAAACGTGGAATAAATAATTCCCTTCTAGAAGATGGAGGCAGGTCCTGTGACGAGGAGCGCTGGGGGTTCATCACCCCCGACCTCGCAGCTGGAGGACGGACCAACTTGTTGTCCTTTTGGTTTTCAGCTTTGAGTCTTCCTCGTGTTCAGAAAACATGTTTCAGTGGGTTTTAAAAGTGTTTTTGTAATTGTTTTAGTTGTATTGTTTACCCTGACCCCACCTGCCCCCCCTTCCATGGTGGAGGGACGCTTGGCTCCTCCACTGACCTGTACTCGTCAGAACCAAGTTTACTTCTGTAGTCCGAGGGAACACAGGTTTCATCAGTTTATTTTTTAGGTTTGTGTTCCGGGGGGGGGATTGTTTTTGTGTAAAAGTTGTAGGGGGTTTTAAACTGTCCAAAAGACAGAGGTGAAGGAATATTTGTTCATATCCATGGTTTTTGTCATGTAACATATGTCCAATATTAATAATTTAACTCATACAACTGCACGTTTTGTACACTGTATAGGAAGCACAACTTCAAGTCGAAGTTGTTTATACTGGAACTTTAAAAGCTAGAAACTCTTGGAACATTTTGGACTCCTTTTTCGCGTTGTTTGTAAAGGAATTTTAGACCTTTAGAGATTTGCAAGTTAGTAGTAAAATGGCTGACATGGACTATAATTTATTTTACAAATAATCTGCCTGGAACGTGTTTTGATATCCTTTAACAAAGATTAGCCTTGGCTGTATAAGAAATGGACTGTTACATTTAAGGAGTGCAGGAGCGACACGGCAGTGACACATCTAGGAGGCACCTGAACCGCTCTGCGCGCTGCAGTGGAGACGACAGCACGCAGCCACGGGCCCTGCACTCGCACACTGCATTGTACAACACCTTTTTTTACATCGAGAGCCGTTTTCGCTTTCAAGAGTTGTTTTGACTGTTGGTCTTTTTAATTTTATTCACAAATAACCTGATAGTGATGCCTCCTCCGCACCAACGACCAATCCCCAATGTCTTACGTACGCTCTACAGACTGGTGTGAGTGTCAGGGATGTGCGTTTGTTTCTGCTGGCATATTATGTCTATACCGAATTGTTAATGCGCCACCAACCTTTTACTCTGTACACTTACTCACTTGACCAATACACCTTTATATATTAAGAGACACTTCTAAGGAAGCATGTTTTTGTACACCAACATCTTTCCAACACAAATACAAAGGGCTTTCAAAATGGTACATTTGAGGTGTGGGGTTTTTGTTTCAAACCTGCAAATGGTTGAATCAAAATGAAGTCTATTTCCTGCCAGAGCTGGCTGTTTACATTTAGCTGTAGTATTCTGAAGCCTTCCAATTAAACTGTCTTGCACTCCTTCACATACCATAACGTAGCCCGACTTGTTTGATATCAACTCCCTTCCCAATCCATATTGACCCAACATTTACACATCTTATCCATATATCTTATACCTTCATATTAATCAAGCAATTACCTTACGGCCTGGGTGCCGCAGACAATCTCATTTTTCCAAAGCTTGGTCAGTAAGTGAAGTTGGGAGGACAGAACCAAGTCCCAGGGGTCCTTGTGGGGGTCCTTGTGGGGGTCGTCCATGGAGGTCTAGACCTGCTTTAGGTCTGGTCTGATCTGGGGCCCCGGGTCCTGATCTGGGGCCCCGGGTCTGTCGCTCCTCAACACCGCCTCAGGGGTCCTGACATCGTGCTCCTCCAGACCGGGTGGTCTTGCTCACCATCGTAAACCATTTTTCTTTAATGATCATGTTATTTTGATATCAAACGTGTGTGGCCTAATAACTGCAAGTGGCCGGTTTACTTTTTGGAATAATGCGATGGATTAATAAACCGCAGGCCACTGTAACGCATGATGGACGAGCGACCAACTTGTAATGGAGGAAATGAATGTCATTTTATTCTCAATATGATGCATATTAATGTGTAATGTTCTCATATCACATCACTTATAACTTCTATATGATCTTATGCAATGTTTCAAATTTTAAAATAAAGTTGCTGGGGTAGATCTTAGGTCTTGCATAAGGTTAACCCAATAAAACATAAATCTATACTTGTGTGTGTTGCTCATTGCCCTAGACCGATCATTAAATCGTAACGTTTAATGTTTGAAATGTTCACGGTAAGATGCATCCGTCGATTGAGCGCGTGTTTTGCATCCATCGTTAACTTTGGAGACCAAAACAATTTAAATAAATAGCGACACCTGGCGGCCGAGGAGAAGTCATGTCTAAGTCGCCTAGATAAATGCCTGATCAAATATTTCTGTTTCTATCCAGTTTGTTCTCAATGAAGGGTATACAATAGAATAATCAAAGTACATTTTTATAAAGGACATATGCTTAGTGACTCCTCAATTCTCGTGAGCGATTTTTACATGACATACTATTTCATTTTAAAGAAAGTAAATTTCTTTGTTTATTGGTATAAAATAAATAAGAAAAAGGTATAGCCTAAAAGTGAGGACTTCAGATTAATGTATTTGTGTAAAATAAATAAGAAAAAGGTATAGCCTAAAAGTGAGGACTTCAGATAATGTATTTGTATTATTCTACTATTGTAAAGATAGTGTCAAGTAAATTCCTTTGTTTATTGGTATAAAATAAATAAGAAAAAGGTAGCCTATAGCCTAAAAGTGATGACTTCAGTTCCTAGATAATGTATTTGTATTATTCTACTATTGTAAAGATAATCTCCGGGAGATAAAACACCATCACGCATCATCCGCTGGAAGAAGCACCGGACGAAATATGGTGAGTATTTTTTATGCGGGCATTTTTATTCTATGACAACAGTTTATATCATTCTTAGTAGGCTGTATGTCCACATTGAACGCTTCACGATGCGCATGCGCCGCTAACTCATTTCTTGCGGAGCTTCACCGATAGTCCACTGGACTCGAGTGGGCTTGAAACACATGAACATCTAATATCTGATCCACACCTTCAAAACCCATCCCACAGGTCTCGATCCATGGATGCCTGAGTCCCGCTCTATGGATGTTTAGGTCGCTGCTGGAAGACGGAAGTCGTGCGCCATTCCTCTGTTCTCTCCGCGCTTAGGTGTTTCTTCAGGAGGGAAACTTTGCGAGCTTTTACCCGATCGGCGCATGATTACTTGATTTATCCTGATACACGCTGCAACACGCATAACAACTAAAGAAACGCTAAAAGGTGAGCGCAGTTCTATATCGCTTCAACAGATTGAAAGCGTCCTTTTCAGATGTTTTATTTCGTTTTTATTTGCGCCATTTCTCTACTTTAGCCAATGCGTAAATGTGCGCCTTCTAGCTCCGCGGTTCTTTGTCCTTCACATCCCGGTGATCCTTGACGTGCCAGGCGGTCCTAGCAGATGTCAACATGAGGGAGAAATGCAACAATACGCACTCGCGAAGTTCGCTCCGCCGACCGTCTTTGGGGTCGGCGCTTCAGGCCGCACACGGCGCGCCAAGCGGTCTGGCGCACATGAGCTAGTTAGCTTAGCCTTTAGCTGCTGAATCTAAGGCAATGGTTCGCATAACGCGTCCGACCGGGGGTTATAATTAATGTACATGAATGATGGGTCTTCGTCACTTTAAAACATGGCCTTAGTTAAAAGCCTCCCAGCGGGGTTCCTTTAGTTAATGTAAGATGTTTGGGTCAGCTAGCTCCTCACTTAGCTCCTGCGCTAGCCGTTGGCGCAGAGCTCCAGGCTCTAGGAGACTCGGACCTCCAGGCTCTAGGAGACTCGGACCTCCAGGCTCTAGGAGACTCGGACCTCCAGGCTCTAGGAGACTCGGACCTCCAGGCTCTAGGAGACTCGGACCTCCAGGCTCTAGGAGACTCGGACCTCCAGGCTCTAGGAGACTCGGACCTCCAGGCTCTAGGAGACTCGGACCTCCAGGCTCTAGGAGACTCGGACCTCCAGGCTCTAGGAGACTCGGACCTCCAGGCTCTAGGAGACTCGGACCTCCAGGCTCTAGGAGACTCGGACCTCCAGGCTCTAGGAGACTCGGACCTCCAGGCTCTAGGGAGCTCGGACCTCCAGGCTCTAGGAGACTCGGACCTCCAGGCTCTAGGAGACTCAGGCGTTACTCGGGTTTCCACAAGGAACTTTAAATCGTGTTTTCGACATCACTCGCTCACATGTAACCAAATGAGTTCGGATTACACGGCATGTTACGTTTAACGAGACATGCAAAGTGGGAGGCAAATGGCTAAGCAGTAATTAAGTTGACTCTGTCTGCTATATGGATAGAGATGTTAAAGAAATGCGAATAGGTCCGAATGATTAACAGTTGGCCACTTTCAGGTTGATGAATGGCTGAGGGAATCATCTGTCAACTTACAAATGGGTGCAGCCACGTTATAGCATGGATCTGTTGGAGCCAACTTGTTGCTTTAAGTCCAGATTCACTACTTTCTAATAATCACCCTCAACATTAACGTTTCGGGAATATCCCTGCAATAGGACCATAGCATGATGTCATCCAGATGATACTAACTTCAGGTCGACTAGGTCCCTTTACCACAATGCCAGAGTAGTGACACTTTGGTGCTTTCATTATGGATGTCGGCTGCCCTCTGCAATTACCGATGCCTGTTCGAGCCCGTGTGTTTAACCACGACGGATTTTCTATTTCAGTGAAACATGGCAGCCTCAGGGATAATGTTCTCTCAGGAAAACGTGTGTTTCCAAGGTTAACCTCTTGAACGTCGCCTGTATTCCCTGCAGGAGTCTCATAAGAATGTCTGGCATTGCACTGAGCCGCCTTGCCCAGGAGCGCAAGGCCTGGCGGAAAGACCATCCTTTTGTAAGTGATGACCACAACATACTGTGATGTTCTGATCGTCTTTCACTCCACCAGACTTCAGAAGGT
Source organism: Melanogrammus aeglefinus (assembly GCA_900291075.1). Lineage (NCBI taxonomy): Eukaryota > Metazoa > Chordata > Actinopteri > Gadiformes > Gadidae > Melanogrammus > Melanogrammus aeglefinus. Next base: position 8,087 of record OLKM01005043.1, on the reverse strand, counting down.
GTAAGTCGTTGTACCTGTGGTTCACTTGCAGGGATTTGTCGCTGTTCCAACAAAAAATCCAGACGGCACGATGAACCTGATGAATTGGGAGTGCGCCATTCCTGGAAAGAAAGGGGTACGGTCCCGTCTGGGTTATGCTTTACACACAGAGTTGATCTGGGAGCGGTGGTTGACTTGTTGTTCCTTTGGGCTGTCTGCAGACGCCGTGGGAAGGCGGGCTCTTCAAGCTGCGTATGTTATTCAAAGACGACTACCCCTCCTCACCGCCCAAATGTAAGTCACCCTCGTCTTCAATCAGCCCGTGGTTTCTGAAGCACACAGCTGGTGATTTCTAGACCTGGTTCTGTGTACCTGGTTCTGTGACCTACCGTCCCGTTCTGGGTCCAGGCAGCGGCCTGTTGCTTCAGTGCCGACCTCTGACCCCTGTGAGCTGCTCTGTTGCAGGTAAATTTGAGCCCCCCCTGTTCCACCCCAACGTCTACCCGTCGGGCACAGTGTGCCTCTCGATCCTAGAGGAGGACAAGGACTGGAGGCCGGCCATCACCATAAAGCAGGTGAGACGCCCCCCCCCTCCTCCGTATGACATCAGACACCTGGATGTGTGCTGGATGGATCAGTCCGCCCGGTGGACTCTACAAACGTTGCTCATCTATCGGCACATCTAGTGCCCCTCTTCCAACATCATTCCCAGCTCAACTCGGACCGCCATTTTTTCGTTTCGATCGCCAAAATCTGGTGCCTGGTACTACTCTAGTCGCCCCTCCGTTGAGGTTCCTGGTGCCTGGTACTACTCTAGTCGCCACTCTGTTGAGGTTCCTGGTGCCTGGTACTACTCTAGTCGCCCCTCTGTTGAGGTTCCTGGTGCCTGGTACTACTCTAGTCGCCCCTCTGTTGAGGTTCCTGGTGCCTGGTACTACTCTAGTCGCCCCTCTGTTGAGGTTCCTGGTGCCTGGTACTACTCTAGTCGCCCCTCTGTTGAGGTTCCTGGTGCCTGGTACTACTCTAGTCGCCCCTCTGTTGAGGTTCCTGGTGCCTGGTACTACTCTAGTCGCCCCTCCGTTGAGGTTCCGTGAGAGCTGATACTTTTATGTAAACAGGCTGCTGGCCACTGATTGGCCAGAGAGTGACGTCCAAGCCTGACCCCCGACCCCAGGTGTTGCCAAGTGGAATCCCCGTCTGAAACCGCAGCCGCTCTCCGCGTTATAGCAGTGTTTATATCATGTTTATATCATGTTTATATCATATCGTCACAAGATGAGACACTTATCAGAGAAAGCGATATGTAAGATTTCTTCTTCTGATGAAAAGAGTGTTTATAGTTTATAGCAGTGTCACAGAAAGCGATGTTACATTGTTTAGGAGACCACAAGTAACGAGTGTCACATTCACGATAATAAAATACGAGGGCACTAAAATACGTAATAGTTAACAAGTCATACATGTATGCATAATGTGACCCTAAAAAGCACAGACGAAATAAGAGAAAGGGATTTGAGATGGGGATTCCACCGGCATCTTTAAATACTAGTATCAGCGTTCAGTCAACAATAGTGATTGATTATTGAACACGGCACAATCAGTGCGCCAGAACCCTCCGTGGACCGTGACGGAGGTTGAGCCGCTCCTGTGTGTAGTCGTTTACGTGTCGAGTGGAATAAGCATGTGTAGTTTTCGCGTTTTCATAAGGGGCAGATTTTTCTCCATGGTGGCACACATCATGGACCTTTGACCTGTCCACTGAGACTGCTACCCAGAGCGTTAGTCCCGAGCACCTCGACCCAAACGCACTGAGGTCCGTCACCCTCCTCAGCCACTCCACGTTCCACTCCTCCACTCCACTCCTCCTCTCCTCTCCTCTCCTCCTCCTCTCCTCCTCTCCTCTCCCTCCTCTCCTCTCCTCTCCTCTCCTCTCCTCTCCGCTGACATCACATTTTGGGATCTTGATGTACTTGAAGGACGTGAGGGAACACAAAAAGCCTATCAGTGACTCCATGATTCGAGGAGGGACAATCTCCACAGGGGAATATAAAGTATATTCCATCACGTGTTTGCCTTCAGCCATGCAGTGTAGTCGATATTCACCAAATGCTTCAAACACTGGAACCAAGATGAAGAACGGCACTGGCATACGGAGCACAGATTCAGCAAACATCCGTCGACCAAAACGTGTGAAATCCCTAAATGAAGAATCTCTTTTCTTTCAGATCTTGTTAGGCATCCAAGAACTGCTAAACGAGCCAAACATCCAAGACCCCGCCCAGGCAGAGGCCTACACGATCTACTGGTGAGTGCTCCTTAACCAGGACCCTTAAGCTATGAGGCCTACACGATCTACTGGTGAGTGCTCCTTAACCAGGACCCTTTAAGCTATGAGGCCTCACACGATCTACTGGTGAGTGCTCTTTAACCCAGGACCCTTAAGCTATGGGCCTACACGATCTACTGGTGAGTGCTCCTTAAACCAGGGACCCTTAAGCTATGAGGCCTACACGGTCTACTGGGTGAGTGCTCCTTTAAACCAGGACCCTTAAGAGCTATTGAGGCCTTACACCGTCTCTCTTGTGAGTGCTCCTTAACCAGGACCCTTAAGCTATGAGGCCTAAACGGTCTACTGGTGAGTGCTCCTTAACCAGGACCCTTTAAGCTAATGAGGCCTACACGTCTACTGTGTGAGTGCTCCTTAACCAGGACCCTTAAGCTCGAGGCCTAAACGGTCTACTGGTGAGTTGCTCCTTTAACCAGGACCCTTAGCTACGAGGGCCTACAGCGTCTACTGGTGAGTGCTCCTTAACCAGGACCCTTAAGCTATGAGGCCTCACGGTCTCTCTGGTGAGTGCTCCTTAACCAGGACCCTTAAGCTATGATGTCTACACGGTCTACTGGTGAGTGCTCCTTATAACCAGGACCCTTAAGCTATGAGGCCTACACGGTCTACTGGTGAGTGCTCCTTAACCAGGACCCTTAAGCTATGAGGCCTACACGATCTACTGGTGAGTGCTCCTTAACCAGGACCCTTAAGCTATGAGGCCTACACGATCTACTGGTGAGTGCTCCTTAACCAGGACCCTTAAGCTATGAGGCCTACACGGTCTACTGGTGAGTGCTCCTTAACCAGGACCCTTAAGCTATGAGGCCTACACGGTCTACTGGTGAGTGCTCCTTAACCAGGACCCTTAAGCTATGAGGCCTAAACGGTCTACTGGGGAGTCGTTTGTTCTATTTGTCTCTAACTCGGGCTCCAATCTTTCATCGATTATGGGATGTATAATGCATCGCTGCAGCAACATTTTAGAGTTTTGCCTGACAGCGGCCGTCCATATCCCACCTCTTGCAAGCCCACCCTCCTAAAACCCCCCGTTGATTCCACTGATGTCTGAGCAACACCGATGTCTGCATGTCGGGCTTCAAGTGTGGATGACCCTCACGGTCGAACCTCCTGACATACGAATGAGGAGAAATGACAGAGGACCTGTGTGAAACCGCTGGTCTGACTCCAGAAGGTTCCTCCAGTCAGTGTTCCTATAGTCTGACTCCAGAAGGTTCCTCCAGTCAGTGTTCCTATAGTCTGACTCCAGAAGGTTCCTCCAGTCAGTGTTCCTATAGTCTGACTCCAGAAGGTTCCTCCAGTCAGTGTTCCTATAGTCTGACTCCAGAAGGTTCCTCCAGTCAGTGTTGTTCCTATAGTCTGACTCCAGAAGGTTCCTCCGTTCAGTGTTTTCCTATAGTCTGACTCCAGAAAGGTTCCTCCAGTCAGGTGTTCCTATAGTCCTGACTCCAGAAGGTTTCCTCCAGTCAGTGTTCCTATAGTCTGACTCCAGAAGGTTCCTCGTCAGTGTTTCCTATAGTCTGACTCCAGAAGTTTCTCCAAGTCAGTGTTTCCTTAATAGTCTGACTCCAGAGAAGGTTCCTCCAGTCAGTTGTCCCCTATAGTCTGACTCCAGAAGGTTCCTCCAGTCAGTGTTCCTATAGTCTGACTCCAGAAGGTTCCTCCAGTCAGTGTTTCCTATGGTCTGACTCCAGAAGGTTCCTCCAGTCAGTGTTCCTATAGTTCTGACTCCAGAAGGTTCCTCCAGTCCAGTGTTTCCTATAGTCTGACTCTAAAAAGTCTTTCTTGTTTTTCTCTGCTGAGCCCCTCCCCTCTGGAGTCGCGTTACCGCAATGAATCCTCCTCCTCACCTTGTCTCCTCCTCCTCACCTTGTCTTCTCCTCCTCACCTTGTCTCCTCCTCCTCACCTTGTCTCCTCCTCCTCACCTTGTCTTCTCCTCCTCACCTTGTCCTCCTCCTCCTTGTCTCCTCCTCCTCACCTTGTCTCCTCCTCCACCTCACCTTGTCTCCTCCTCTCCTTGTCTCCTCCTCTCCTTGTTTCCTCCTCACCTTGTCTCCCCCTCTCCTTGTCTCCTCCTCACCTTGTCTCCTCCTCACCTTGTCTCCCCCTCTCCTTACGTCCTCCCTCACTCCTTGTTGTCTCCTTCTCTCCTTGTCTCCTCCTCACCTTGTTTCCTCCTCACCTTGTCTCCTCCTCACCTTGTCTCCTCTCACCTTGTCTCCTCCTCCAACCTCTCCTTGTCTTCCTCCTCTTCCTTGTCTCCTCCTCACCTTTGTTTCCTCTCACCTTGTCTCCTCCTCCTCACCTTTGTTCTCCTCCTCCTCACCTGTCTCCTCCTCCACCTCTCCTTGCTCCTCACTTGTCCTCTTCCCTTACCTTTTGTCTCCTCTCCTCCCTCCCCTGCCAGCAGACCTGAGTGGATATGAGAAGCGGGTGCGAGACATAGCCAAGAAGTTCTCCGCGTCATAGAGGCCTCAGGCGGGGGCCACGAGAGCGGGGCCCGTGCAGTGGGTGGGGCCACCATGTGGGGGGCTCACAGTGGGGGGCCACAGTGGGGGCCGCTGCTGTTACTGATGTGCGTCCTACCACATTCTGGACTCAAGGGACTTGTCTATTTAAACTCCACAGCACATCCTGTTGCCATTTACCTGACCGTTCCTCTCGCCGCCGGCTGGCCCCTCAAGCTGGGACTCCCCCCTTGGGGACCCCTCCCAGGGGCCGGCTGGGGCCCCCGGCGCTCTTCCTTCATGGTTTATTTCTTTGCGGTCTCATCAACGTGTCGGAGTACGGCGGTCCCAGGAGAGCGTCAGCGTCCCAGGAGACTTCAGGCTTGTAGTTTTTTGCTTTTGTTTCACAGGGTCTTGTCCCCCCCCCCCCCCCCCTGTATATTCCAGGATTTTAATGTAAAATTTGCTATGACTTCATTGTCAGTATTCCGACTGCTGTATAATGAATGGCACTTTTATACTGTGGATATTCACCCGTGCTCAAGGGGCGCCGTGGCCTCCTCTGGCAGGTTTTCTATTCCAGCCTGCTGTATATAAAATAGAATCTGCTGCCTTGTCCTTTTTGTTACGAAGTGTGCTCTGTAGTCAGACTTTATGTTTATATGGTGCTTGTTCATTTACGTGTTTGGAGTAAATAAACTGTTCTCACAAAGTCATGGATCATCTTTATTGAAATACAACTTATTGATCACAAAGAGGACTGAACCCCTCTAGTGGGAGGAGGAGAACCCTCTAGTGGGAGGAGGAGAACCCTCTAGTGGGAGAAGGAGAACCTCTAGTGGGAGGAGGAGAACCCTCTAGTGGGAGAGGAGGAGAACCCTCTAGTGGGAGGAGGAGGAGAACCCTCTAGTGGGGGGAGGAGGAGAACCCTCTAGTGGGGGGAGGAGGAGGAGGAGGAGAACCCTCTAGTGGGGGGAGGAGGAGAACCCTCTAGTGGGGGGAGGAGGAGGAGGAGGAGACCCTCTAGTGTTGGGGAGGAGGAGAACCCTCTTAGTGGAGGAGGGAGGAAAGAGAGAACCCTCTAGTAGGGGGAGGAGAACCCTCTAGTGGGAGGGGAGGAACCCTCCTATGTGGAGGAGGAGGAGGAGGAGGGGAACCCTCTAGTGGGAGGAGGAGGAGGGGAACCCTCTAGTGGGGGGAGGAGGAGGAGAACCCTCTAGTGGGAGGAGGAGGAGGGGAACCCTCTAGTGGGAGGAGGAGGAGGAGAACCCTCTAGTGGGAGGAGGAGAACCCTCTAGTGGGGGGAGGAGGAGGAGAACCGGTTCTCGTGGTTCTCCTGAAGGAGCATTTTGGGTCGCTGTACTCCAACCTGGGGGTCCTGGGGGTCGCTCAGGGTGCAGTAGGCGTTCCTGTAGCCCCCCCGCCCACAATCTCCGGTCCTCGGAGCGGGTGGCTGCAGTGACAGCAGCCTGAGTCTTTCCTCCGGGCCGCTCTCAAGGGCCCCCTTCCCGTCAGGCCCCGGGGGCCTCCCCCACTCGTCGACGGGCGCGCTGAGGACGGAGACCAGGGCGGCGCACTCAGCCTCCATCGGCGGTGTGTCCAGGGGGGGGGCCACTGCCAAGCTCTACACACACACACTCATTAGGTGGGGGGTGTGTGTGTGTGTGTGTGTGTGTGTGTGTGTGTACGGCGTCCTCACCTGCGGTGGTTCGATCTCCGGGGGAGAGAAGCGCAAGCCACAGGTGTGGGTATAAGGTGCGTTTCCCTCATCCTGTGAAAACAGGAAATGATATTGGTGCCGAGGCAGACAGGGCGCGTGGTCAGAGACCGGAGGAGTGCGCTCACCTCAGCAGAGGACGGAGGCCAGCAACAGGAATGGTGGGTCAGCAGACACACGGCGAGAATCAGCCCCACTTCCTGACCCCCGCCTGGGGGAACAGAACACATGTCTATAATATAGGTGTATCAAACATACAACACACTGCCAAGATTGATCAGGGAGTTACTCAGCTCCCAGGCAGCGGGGGGGGGGGGGGGGGGGGGGGGCGTACCACGAAAGGGCGGACCAGGAGTTCTCCAGTGGCTCTCCTGGGACCAGGGGCTCCATTTGCCCTGGTAGAAACCTTCTAGAGGACTGCTGCGCACGCGGGCCGTGTACTGCCCCCCCGCCGTCAGTTTCTCGACTTCCACCTCCAAACTCCTCTCTTTCGCAGAAAGAATTATAGGCTGAAAGACAAAAGGATGAGATGTGAGAGACGCTGCAAGGGGCCCTCAGGGGGTCACATGGTTCTGCCAGGGCCCCCAGGAGGTCACATGGTTCTGTCTGGGGGCCCCAGGACCTCTGTATGTCGGTAGAAAGGGTTCCAGCAGACTGCTGTCCTTACGGCCCTCGTGTGCCTCCCGCGCGCATGCAGCGAGCTGTACTGGAGAGGTCATCCAGGAGGAAGAAGTGGGCAGATACACCTCGTAGCCGCTGAGGCCAGCTTTGAAGAGGAGCCTGGCTGGAGTTGAGGACAAGGCCAAGCTGGACGGGGGCGATGGAGTGACTGGCCGACGCACCAGGAGAGGATCCCCAGTTATGACTAGGAGAATAAACCGCAGAAACAGAATGGAACCGTAGAAACAGAATGGAACGCGTAGAAAGCAGAATGGAACCGTAGAAACAGAATGAGAAACGTACGAAACAGAAAGACCGTAGAAACAGTCAAATGTAATTATTTATATTTCTATGCTGTATTTGAGACCCTAGACAGAAACTGACCGATTCGAAAGCTACACGCAAACATAAACCCGGGTCTGCCTGGCTCCCTAGCTCCCCCAAGGACCCCCCATCACAGCTTCTGAAGTCTCACAGCCGCCTTCAAGGGGCGATGGTTTGAATTGGTTTAGTGAAACATGTCGTGGCTGGTTCTGACTCCTGTGGTTGGTTTGGGTTGTAGGTCTCCTGCAGCACTTCACAACACGGCGCTGTGGGACAGGGTTACGTGGCAGAAGGTCGATCTTGATAACGTGATGTCCCCAAAGGTCGCTTGCGTCGGGGCACTGGAAGAGGCAGCAGGAAGCGGTTCTCCTTGGCGTCAGCTGAGCAGTCCGTCCGGTCTCCTGCAAGGAAAGCACAGGGACAGAGGACCGTGATAACGCCGGCCGGGTTCTCCTCTGGTGAGCTGAAGGTGCGCTGAACACATTTTTGAATTTGTTGTCGACACAAACAGCGTCTGGAGAAGTTCAGGCCAGAGGATCCGTTGGGGGACCGCTGCCGCGGGGGGGACCTCAGGGAACATTGATGGTGTGCAGGTAGTCGTTCTTCAACATT
>OLKM01005042.1:0-18740 GCA_900291075.1 Melanogrammus aeglefinus | reverse complement strand
TAAAAAAAAAAAGCCTCTCGAACTGGGACCAAGCCTCGAGTTCAGCACCGTGGACACTCTGCATATACACTATATCAAAGAGCACATCTGCAACTATTTCTGCATTACAAAATAAGACTATAATGCAGTTCAATAAAGAAATGAATATTTTAAGTTGTGGCATGAGTTTTGAACTAAAAAATTGTTCTTAAACTGTGCAGCCCCCTGTTACATTTGACCAATTTTTGGAATTGACATATTCAAATAAATCTAGTAGTGGCTCCGTTGGTCTAGGGTTATGATTTCTCGCTTTGGCGTGCCGAGAGGTCCCGGGTTTCAAATCACTGGACGAGGCCCTACTATTGTGCTTCAACGTCGTGCACATCCCTCTCAAGGGCATGATTTGCCGTTACCTTTCTGAACATACTTAGGCACTCCCATTGAAATCACTTACACCAAGGCACTTTCTTGGCAGGCTAATGAACATCTTGCTTCTTATGGTCCAATCAACCCAACAAAAGCCTGCTTCCGTTGAAAATAGCAACTATACTGGAATAATTTTTTGAGAATAAAATACCCAAAAGAACGGTCATGCTGAAGTGTTAAATGGAGTACAATTGTCAGACTTTGGACGAATTCTGTATTTATAAGTCTGCCTTAAAAATGTCTCATGGTTGTAATTAATAGCCACTCTAGGCAGTTGAATCTCTGAGCCGAGTTCAATCTTTGGTGTTGGAGCCTTCTAAGTTTACATCTTCCCAAATAAAAAGTATTCTAGAGTAGCCAATATCTCTCGGACAGTGATTCTACTGTGTTATCAGAAAATCAACATTTGCAATGCAACAATACTCAAACTCTCACCAGCATCATACAGATTAAAGCGTACAATCAACGCCTTAGAAGCACATTAGGTTATTCAGCTTTGACTTCTGCTTATTATCTAGCATTTGATTTCCGTACATAATTCACTCTTAATATTGTGAGTGAGAATGAAAATAAACAAAAATTGAGACCTGTGTTAGGTCTTCAAGGAATGTTGTAGTTGTTCTGCGGAGATTCCTAATCACATTTAAAACGACACATTGTCAGTCGACTGTATTGCCTTTTGAGAGAAAGCCTTCCCAAAGCTTCTCCTTGAATGCAGCTTAATAACAGGCAGTGGTAGGACTTGATCCACGCACTAGACTGGAAGCATCTACTCCAGCGCTTTAGATCACTTGGGCCACACTACCAGAAAAATCACTCTTTCTTAATGGCCTTTCAAACCGAAGCTTTAATGCAAAGGGTCGAAGGCCCTTGCAAAAGGATTTAAAAAAAAATACGCCTCCTCGAACTGGAGCCTAAATTCAGCATCTTGGACAACTCGATCAACACTATATATCATAGGACATATGTAGTTATTTTTTCATTACAAAATAAGACTTTAATGAAAGTCCAAATGAAGATGAATATTGTATGTTGGTGCAATGAGTTTGAACTAAACAATTGTTCTCTAAACTGTTGCACCCCTGCTATCATTTGACCAATTTCAGAAATTGACATAATCAATTCTAGCTAGCAGTGGCTCGGTTGGATCTATAGGGTATGATTCCCTGCTTCGTTGCGAGAGGTCCCGGGTCACAATCCGCGGACGAGCCCTTACTATCGTGCTCATTGTTCTGAAAAGTAACTCCAAGGCCAAAGTTTCACCAGTGTTTCTTGCCATGCGGACAGATTCATTTCAAACCAGGGAGTATACATCAACCCGAAAAACCTGCTTTCAGTGGAATAAAACATGTTGCAATCTATTTTTCTTATGGCCTTTCAAAAGATGATGCTTCATTGCAAAGGGTTGAAAGCCCTTGCCAAAGGATTTGAAAAAAAAAAGCCTCCTCGAACGGGAGCCTCAGTTCAGCACCGTGGACAACTCGGCAACACTATATCAAGGACATCTGCACACTATTTTGCATACAAAATAAGACTATAATGCCAGTCCAAATAAGAATGAATATTTTAGTTGGTGGCAATGAAGTTTGAAGCTAAAAAAATGTGTCTTAAACTGTTGCACCCTGCTTATCATTTGACCCAATTTTTGAAATTGACATATCAAATAAATCTGCGTGTGCTCGTGGTCTAGGGGTATGATTCTCGCTTTGGGTGCGAGAAAGGTCCCGGGTTTCAAATCCTGGACGAGCCCTATCTATTGTGCTCAACGTCGTGCAAAGTCCCTCTCAAAGGCATGGATTTGCCGTACTCTTTTTGAAATACTGAGGCACTCCCATTGAAATTCACTACACCAAGACTTTTCTTGGCAGGCTAATGAACATTTTGCCTTAGTTGCCATTCAACCCAAAAACCTGCTTCCGTTGAAATACGAATATACTGGAGATAATTTTTTGGAGATAAAACAAAAGGACAGGTCATTGCTTGAGTTGTTCAAATGGAGTACAAAATTGTTCAGACTTTGGACAATTCTGTATTTTATGAAGGTCTCGCTTACAAAGTGTCTATGTTGTAATTAATAGCACTCTAGGCTTTGAATCCTCTGAGCCGAGTTCAAATCTTGGTGGAGCCTTCTAGAGTTTACATTCTTGCCCAAATAAAAAGTATCTGAGTAGCCAATATCTCTCGGACAGTGATTATCTACTGTGTTATCAGAAAATCACATTCTGCAATGCAACAATACTCAAACTCTTCACAGGCATCATACAGATTAAAGCGTACAATCAGACGCCTTACAAGCACATTAAGGTTATTCAGCTTTGACTTCTGCTTATTATATAGCATTGATTCTCGTTTACATAATTAACTCTTAATTTGGTGAGTGAGAATGAAAGATAAACCAAATTTGAGACCTTGTGTAGGTCTTCAAGGAATGTTGTAGTTTGTTTGAGGGGATTCTAAATCATTTTAAACGACACATTGTCAGTCGACTGTATTGCCTTTTGAGAAAAGCCTTTCAAAGCTTCTCCTTGAATGCAGGTTAATAACAGGCAGTGGTAGGACTTGATCCCAGCCCACTTAGACCTGGAGCTCTTAATCCAGCGCTTTAGATCATTGGGCACACACTACCAGAGAAATCAATCACTCTTTCTTAATGGCCTTTCAAAACGAGGCTTTTAATGCAAAGGGTCTAAAGCTCTTGCAAAGGATTTAAAAAAATACGCCTCCTCGAACTGGAGCCTAATATTCAGCATCTCTTGGACAACTCGCAACACTATATCATAGGACATATATGTAGTCTATTTTTTTCATTACAAAATAAGACTTTAATGAAGTCCAAATGAAGAATGAATATTGTATGTTGGTGGCAATGAGTTTGAACTAAACAATTGTTCCTAAACTGTTGCACCCCTGCTTATCATTTGACCAATTTCAGAAATTGACATATCAATTCTAGCTAGCAGTGGCTCGTTGGTCTAGGGGTATGATTCTCGCTTCGGGTGCGAGAGGTTCCTGGGTTAAAATCCCGGACGAGCCCTTACTATCGTGCTCATTGTTCTGAAAAGTAACTCAGGGCCAAGGTTTCACCAAGTGTTTCTTGCCATGCTGACAGACTCATTCAAACCAGGGAGTATACATCAACCCGAAAACCTGCTTTCATTGGAAATAAAACATGTTGCAATCTATTTTTCTTAATGGCCTTTCAAAAATGATGCTTCATTGCAAAGGGTTGAAAGCCCTTGCAAAGGATTTGAAAAAAAAAAAAGCCTCCTCGAACGGGAGCCTCAGTTCAGCACCGTGGACAACTCGGCAACACTATATCAAAGGACATCTGCACAACTATTTTTTGCATTACAAAATAAGACTATAATGCAGTCCAATAAAGAATTGAATATTTTTAAGTTGGTGGCATATGAGTTTGAACTTAAAAAATTGTTCTTAAACTGTTGCCACCCCTGCTTATCATTTGACCAATTTCGGAAATTGACATATCAATTAAATCTAGCAGTGGCTTCGTTGGGTCTAGGGCAGTGATTCCCAACCGGGGGTACGCGGACCCCTAGGGGTACGCGAGGGTATTGCAGGGGGTACGCAGAAAGATTATAAATTAGCCTACAGCATCCAAAAAAAAATATGAGGAATTTTAATAAGCCCAAGCACTACCATGCACATTATGAAAAGTGGCGACATCAGATGTGTCAGACGTCTGTAGTTCACGTTTGCGCTTTAAAAAAAAGGTTCTTGTTGCGGTTGCGCAATGCGCGGGATGCTAGCTAAAAGCTTTTGAAAGACAAACAAGCTCAAGTTTTTCATTAAACTGAATAAAACGTATTTTTTTTCACTCACAATAATTGTATATATTATTTAAATGAGTAGTTTGGATTAGATATAAAAGACAAAGGGTTAAATAAGTTACACATTAAGGCGAATAATCCAATCCACATGAGAGAGGGGGTATTTTTTAACATGGAAACCAGCTCAAGGGGTACACTGGTCAAAAAAGGTTGGGAACCACTGGTCTAGGGGTATGATTCTCGCTTTGGGTGCGAGAGGTCCCGGGTTCAAATCCCGGACGAGCCCTATCTATTGTGCTCAACGTCGTGCAAAGTCCCTCTCAAGGGCATGGATTTGCCGAACCTTTCTTGAAATACTGAGGCACTCCCATTGAAATCACTTACACCAAGGACTTTTCTTGGCAGGCTAATGAACATTTTGCCTTAGTTGCCATCAACCCAAAAACCTGCTTCCGTTGAAAATAAAATATACTGGAATAATTTTTTGAGATAAATACAACAGGACAGGTCATTGCTGAAGTGTTAAATGGAGTACAAATTGTTCAGACTTTGGACAATTCTGTATTTATGAAGGTCTACTTACAAAGTGTCTATGGTGTAATTAATAGCACTCTAGGCTTTGAATCCTCTGAGCCGAGTTCAAATCTTGGTGGAGCCTTGTAGAGTTTACATTCTTCCCAAATAAAAAGTATTCTGAGTAGCCAATATCTCTCGGACAGTGATTCTACAGTGTATCAGAAAATCACATTCTGCAATGCAACAATACTCAAACTCTTCACAGGCATCATACAGATTAAAGCGTACAATCAGACGCCTTAGAAGCACATTAAGGTTATTCAGCTTTGACTTCTGCTTATTATCTAGCATTGATTCTCGTTTACATAATTAACTCTTAATTTGGTGAGTGAGAATGAAAGATAAACAAAATGAGACCTTGTGTAGGTCTTCAAGGAAATGTTGTAAGTTTTGTTTGAGGGGATTCTAATCATTTTAAACGACAACATTGTCAGTCGACTGTATTGCCTTTTGAGAAAAAGCCTTTTCAAAAGCTTCTCTCTTGAATGCAGGTTAAATAACAGGCAGTGGTAGGACTTGATCCACGCCACTTAGACTGGAAGGTATAATCCAGCCGCTTTAGATCACTGGGCCAGACTACCAAAAGAACCACTCTTTCTTAATGGCCTTTCATTACGAGGCTTTAATGCAAAGGGTCGAAAGCCCTTGCAAAGGATTTAAAAAAATACGCCTCCTCGAACTGGAGCCTAAATTCAGCATCTTGGACAACTCGGCAACACTATATCATAGGACATATGTAGCTATTTTTTCATTACAAAATAAGACTTTAATGAAGTCCAAATGAAGAATGAATATTGTATGTTGGTGGCAATGAGTTTGAACTAAACAATTGTTCCTAAACTGTTGCACCCCTGCTTATCATTTCACCAATTTCAGAAATTGACATATCGTTTCTAGCTAGCAGTGGCTCGTTGGTCTAGGGGAATGATTCTCGCTTCGGGTGGGAGAGGTCCTGGGTTCAAATCCCGGACGAGCCCTTACTATAGTGCTCATTGTTCTGAAAAGTAACTTAAGGCCAAGGTTTCACCAAGCGTTTCTTGCAATGCTGACAGACTCATTCAAACCAGGGAGTATACATCAACCCGAAAACCTGCTTTCATTAGAAATAGAACATGTTGCAATCTACTTTTCTTAATGGCCTTTCAAAGATGATGCTTCATTGCAAAGGGTTGAAAGCCCTTGCAATGGATTTGAAAAAAAAACCTCCTCGAACGGGAGCCTCAGTTCAGCACCGTGGACAACCCGGCAACACTATATCATAGGACATATGTAGCTATTTTTTCAATACAAAATAAGACTTTAAGGAAGTCCAAATGAAGAATGAATATTGTATGTTGGTGGCAATGAGTTTGAACTAAACAATTGTTCCTAAACTGTTGCACCCCTGCTTATCATTTGACCAATTTCAGAAATTGACATATCAATTCTAGTTAGCAGTGGCTCGTTGGTCTAGGGGTATGAATTCTCGCTTCGGGTGCGAGAGGTTTCTGGGGTAAAAATCCCGGACGAGCCCTTACTATCGGCTGCTCATTGTTTCTGAAAAGTAACTCAGGGCCAAGGTTTCACGAAGTGTTTCTTGCCATGCGGACAGACTCATCTATCAAACCAGGGAGTATACATCAACCCCGAAAACCCTGCTTTCATTGGAAATAAAACATGTTGCAATATCTATTTTTCTTAATGGCCTTTCAAAAATGATGCTTCATTGCAAAGGGTTGAAAAGCCCTTGCAAAGGATTTTGAAAAAAAAAAAAGCCTCCTCGAACGGGAAGCCTCAGTTCAGCACCGCGTGGACAACTCGGCAACAACTATATCAAAGGACAATCTGCAACTATTTTTGCATTACAAAATAAGACTATAATGCAAGTCCAAATAAAGAAATGAATATTTTAAGTTGGTGGCAATGAGTTTGAACTAAAAAAATTGTTCTTTAAACTGTTGCACCCCTGCTTATCATTTGACCAATTTTGGAAATTGACATATCAAATAAATCTAGCAGTGGCTCGTTGGTCTAGGGGTATGTGATTTCTCGGTTTTGGGTGCGAGAGAGTCCCGGGTGTTCAAAATCCTGGACGAGGCCCTATCTATTGTGCTCAACGTGTCGTGCAAAGTCCCTCTCAAAGGGCATGGATTTGCCGTACCTTTCTTGAAATACTGAGGCACTCCCATTGAAATCACTTACACCAAGGACTTTTCTTGGCAGGCTAATGAACATTTTGCCTTAGTTGCCATCAACCCAAAAACCTGCTTCCGTTGAAAAATAGAATATATTACTGGAATAATTTTTTTGAGAATAAATACAAAAGGACAGGTCATTGCTGAAGTGTTAAATGGAGTACAAATTGTTCAGACTTTGGACAATTCTGTATTTATGAAGGTCTGCTTACAAAGTGTCTATGGTGTAATTAATAGCACTCTAGGCTTTGAATCCTTCTGAGCCGGAGATCAAATCTTGGTGGAGCCTTCTAGAGTTTACATTCTTCCCAAATAAAAAGTATTCTGAGTAGCCAATATCTCTCGGACAGTGATTCTACAGTGTATCAGAAAATCACATTCTGCAATGCAACAATACTCAAACTCTTCACAGGCATCATACAGATTAAAGCGTACAATCAGACGCCTTACAAGCACATTAAGGTTATTCAGCTTTGACTTCTGCTTATTATGTAGCATTGATTCTCGTTTACATAATTAACTCTTAATTTGGTGAGTGAGAATGAAAGATAAACAAATTGAGACCTTGTGTAGGTCTTCAAGGAATGTTGTAGTTTGTTTGAGGGGATTCTAATCATTTAAACGACACATTGTCAGTTGACTGTATTGCCTTTTGAGAAAAGCCTTTCAAAGCTTCTCCTTGAATGCAGGTTAATAACAGGCAGTGGTAGGACTTGATCCCACGCCACTAGACTGGAGCTCTAATCCAGCGCTTTAGATCATTGGGCAACACTACCAGAAAAATTCACTCTTTCTTAATTGGCTCTTTCAAAACGAGGCTTTAATGCAAAGGGGTCTAAAGCTCTTGCCAAAGGATTTTAAAAAAATACGCCTTCCTCGAACTGGAGGCCTAAATTCAGCATACTTGGACACCACTCGGCAACACTCTAATTCATATAGACATATGTAGCGTTATTTTTCATTTACAAAATAAGACTTTAATGAAGTCCAAATGAAAAGAATGAATATTGTATGTTTGGGTGGCAATGCAGTTTGAAACTAAAACAATTGTTCCTAAACTGTTGCACCCCTGCTTATCATTTGACCAATTTTCAGAAATTGACATATCATTCTAGCTAGCAGTGGCTCGTTGGTCTAGGTGGTATGATTCTCGCTTCGGGTGCGAGAGGTCCTGGGTTAAAAATCCCGGATGAGCCCCTTACTATCGTGCTCATTGTTCTGAAAAAGTAACTAAGGGCCAAGGTTTCACCAAGTGTTTCTTGCGCATGCGGACAGACTCATTCAAACCAGGAGTTATACATCCAACCCGAAAACCTGCTTTCATTTGAAATAAAACATGGTTGCAATCTATTTCTTAATGGCCTTTCAAAAATGATGCTTTCATTATGCAAAGGGTTTGAAAGCCCTTGCAAAGGATTTGAAAAAAAAAAAAAAGCCTCCTCGAACGGGAGCCTCAGTTCAGCACCGTGGACAACTCCGGCAACACTATATCAAAGGACATCTGCAACTATTTTTGACATTACAAAATAAAGACTATAATGCAGTCCAAATATAAGAATGAATATTTTAAGTTGGTGGCAAATGAGTTTGAACTAAAAAATTGTTCTTAAACTGTGCACCCCTGCTTATCATTGACCAATTTCGGAAATTGACATATCAATTAAATCTAGCAGTGGCCTTGTGGTCTAGGGCAGTGATTCCCAACCGGGGGGTACGCGGACCCCTAGGGGTACGCGAGGGTATTGCAGGGGGTACGCGAGGAAAGATTATAAAATTAGCCTACAGCATCCAAAAAAAATATATGAGGAATTTTAATAAGCCCAAGCACTACCATGCACATTATGAAAAGTGGCGACATCAGATGTGTCAGACGTCTGTAGTTCACGGTTGCGCTTTAAAAAAAAGGTTCTGTTGGCGGTGCGCATGGCGCGGGATTGTAGCTAAAAGCTTTTGAAAGACAAACCAAGCTCAGTTTTTCATTATAAACTGAATAAACGTTATTTTTTTTTTCACTCCACAATAATGGTATATATTATTATAAATAGAGTAGTTGGATTAGATATAAGACAAAGGGTTAAATAAGTACACATTAAGCGAATAATCCACATGATGAGAGGGGGATTTTTAACATGAAACCGCTCAGGTACCCACTGGTCAAAAAGAGTTGGGAAGCCACTGGTTCTAGGGGATCGATTCTCGCTTGTTGCGAGAGGTCCCGGTTCAATCCCGACGAGCCCATATCTGAATTGTGCTTCAACGTCGATGCACAAGTTCCCTCTTCAGGGCATGGATTTGTCGTTACCTTTTCTTGAAATATGAGGCACTCCCCATGAATCACTTACACCAAGACTTTTCTTGGCAGGCTAGTGGGAACATTTGCCTTAGTTGACCATCGACCCAAAACCTGCTTCCGTTTTGAAAATAAAAATAATATGATAATTTTTTGAGAGTTAAATACAACGGACAGTCATTGCTGAAGTGTTAAATGGAAGTACAAATGTTCAAAGACATTTGGGACAATTCCTGTATTTATGAGGGTCTACTTACAAAGGTGTCTATCGGTGTTTAATTAATAGCACTCTAGGCTTTGAAATCCTCTGAGCGAGTTCAAATCTTGGTGGAGCCTTGATAGAGTTTACCATTCTTTCCAAATAAAAGTATTCTGAGTAGCCAATATCTCTCGGACAGTGATTACGACAGGTGTATCAGAAAAATCACATTCTGATGCAACAATACTCAAACCTTCAACAGGCATCATACAGTTAAAGCGTACCAATCAGACGCCTCTAGAAGCACATTTAAGGTTATTCAAGCTTTTGACTTACTGCTTATTATCTAAGCATTGATTCTCGTTACATAATTTAACTCTTCAATTTGGGTGAGTGAGACAGGAAGATAAACAAATGAGACCTTGTGTAGCGTCTCTCAAAGAGAATGTTTGTATTTGTTGAGGGATTCTAATTCATTTAAACGACAGGGACATTGTCAGTTGACTGTATTGCCTTTGAGAAAAGCCTTCAAAGCTTCGTCCTGAATGCAGTTAATACAGGCAGTGGTGGACTGATCCCACGCCACTAGACTGGAGGATTATAATCCAGCGCTTTAGATCACTGGGCCAGCTACCAGAAAAAATCCACTTCTCTCTTAATGGCCTTTCACTTACGAGGCTTTCAATGCAAAGGGTCGAAAGCTCCTTGCAAAAGGATTAAAAGAAAATACGCCTCCTCGAACTGGAGCCTAAATTCAGCATCTTGGACCACTCGGCAACAGTATCAGTAGGACATATGAGATGATTTTTTCGAGTTACAAAATTACGACTTTAATGAAGTCCAAATGAAGACATGAATATTGTTGTTGGTGCAATGAGTTTTGAACTAAACAATTGTTCCTAAACTGTTGCACCATGCTTAATTCATTTTCACCAATTTTCAGAAATTACATTGTTTCTAGTAGCCAGTGGCTCGTTTTGTTCATAGGAATGATATCTCGCTTCGGGTTGGGAGAGGTCATGGAGGGTTTCACAATCCCGGACGAGCCCCTTACTATAGTGCTCATATGTTTTTCTGAAAGTAACTAAGGCCAAGGGAGTTTCACAGGTTTGCTTGCAATGCTGACAGACCATTCAAACCAGGGAGTCATACATCAACCCGAAACCTGCTTTCCTGTAGAACATAGAACATGTTGCAATCTACTTTTCTGTAAGGCCTTTCAAGAGAATGATGCTTCATTGCAAAAGTAGCCCTTTGCACATGGATTTGAAAAAAATAACCTCCGCGAACGGAGCCTCAAGTTCAGCAGCGTGGCAACACGGGCAGACACTCATATTCATGGAATATGTAGTATTTTTCATACAAAAATAGACTTTAGGAAGTCCAACATTGAGAAATGAATATTGTATGTTTTGGTGGCAATGAGTTTGAACTAAACAATTTTTCCTAAACTGTTGCACCCCTGCTTATCATTTGACCAATTTAGGACATTGATCAGATATTCCAATTCTAGTTAGCACGTGGCTCGTTGGTCTAGGGGTATGATTCTTCGCTTCGGGATGCGAGAGGTCTGGTGTAGAAATCCCGGACGACCCTTCTATCGTGCTCATTGTTCTGATAAGTAATCAGGGCCAGTTTCACGAAGCTGTTTATTGCCATGCGGACGAGACTCATTCAAACCAGGATATCATCAACCCGAAAACCTGCTTTCATTGGAATAAAACATGTTGCAATCTATTTTTTCTTTAATGAGACCTTTCAAAAAGATGCTTCATTTGCAAAGGGTTGACAAGCCCTGGCAAAGGGATTTGAAAAAAAAAGCCTCCATTAGACGGAGCCTGCAGTTCAGAACCGTGAGACACTCAGGCAACACTATATCAAGGACATCTGGCAACTATTTTATGATTACAAAAATTAAGACTTATAATGCAGTCCAAATAGAATGATATTTTAAGTTGGTGGCAATTTGAGTTTGAACTAAAAATTGTTCTTAAACTGTTGCACCCTGCTTATGCATTGACCAATGGAATGACATATCAATAAATCTAGAGTGGCTCGTTGGGTCTAGGTATGATTCTCGCTTTGGGTGCGAGAGGTCCCGGGTTTCAAATCCTTGGACGAGCCCTACTATTGTGCTCAACGTCGCAAAGTCCCTCTCAAGGGCATGGATTTTGCCGTAACCTTTTCTTGAAATACCTGAGGCACTCCCACTTGAAATCAAACTTACACCAAGGACTTTTCTTGGTGCAGGCTAAAATAACATTTTGCCTTAGTTGCCATCAACCAAAACCTTGCTGTGCCGTTGAAAATAAGTAATATACTGGAATAAATTTTCTGAGGCCAATTAACAAGGGCAGGGACAGGTCATGCTGGACAGTGTTAAATGGAGTACAAATTGTATCAGACTTTAGGACATTCTGGTATTTATGAAGAGTGCTTAATTACAAAGTAGATCTTATTGATGTATTAATAGCACTCTAGCCTTTTGAATCCTGTGAGCACGAGTTCAAATCTTGGCTAGAGGGCCTTGTAGAGTTTTACATTCTAATACCCAAATAAAAAAGCTCACTTCTGAGCTCAAGCACATATTCTCTCTGCCAGTGTAAATTTTACACTTGTAGGTCAGAAAGATCAGATATGCTGCAATGCAACAAATACTCAAACTCTTCACAGGCATCATACAGATTAAAGCGTACAATCAGACGCCTTTAGAAGCACATTAGAGCGTTATTCAGCTTTGACTGTTGCTATCCATCTATCTAGCATTTGATTCTCGTTTACGGTCATCTCAACTTCTTAATTTGGTGAGTGAGAAATTGAAAGATAAACAAAATGAGACCTTTGTGTAGGTTTCTTCAAGGAATGTTGTAGTTTAGTTTGAGGGGATTCTAATCATTTAAACGACACATTGTCAGGTCGCAACTGATAGCCTTTTGAGAAACGCCTTTCAAAGCTTCTCCTTGATGCGCTTAATAACAGCAGTGGTCAGGACTTATCCCACGCCACTAACTTTGGGAGCTCTAATCCAGCGCTTTAGATCACTGGGCCACAACTACCAGAAAAACTCATCTTCTATAATGGCCTTTCAAAACGAGGCTTTAATGCAAAGGGTCCGAAGGCCCTATGCAGAAGTATTTAAAAAACAAAAATTACGCCTCTCGAACTGGAGCGGGTTAAATTCAGCATCTTGGACAACTCGCAACACTATCATCACTAGGACATTGATAGCTATTTTTCATTACAAAATAAGGACTTTAAGAAGTCAATGAAGAATGAATATAGTGTATGTTGGTTGCAATGAGGTTTGAACTAACACAATTGTTTCCTTTTGAATATGTTGCACCCCTGCTTATCATTTGACCACATTTCCAAATTGATATCCAATTCTAGCTAGCAGTGGCTCGTTAGGTCTAGGGAGTATGATTTCTACGCTTCGGTGCGAGAGGCTCCGGGTTCAAATCCTACGAGCGCCTTACTTCGTGCTCGATTGTTCTGAAAAGTAACTCAAGGCCAAAGTTTCACCAGTGTCTTCTTGCCATGCGGACAGGACTCATTCAAACCAGGAGTATTACATCCAACCCGAAAACCCTGCTTTCATTGGGAAATTAAAACCATGTTGCAATCTATTTTTTTTATTTCTTAATGAGTTCCTTTCAAAAATGAGGCTTCATTGCCAAAGGGTTGAAAGCCCTTGCAAGGGATTTGAAAAAAAAAAAGCCTCCTCGAACGGGAGCTCAGTTCACGCACTGTGGACAACTTCGGGCAACACTATATCAAGGGACATCTTGCAACTATTTTTCGCATTACAAAATAAGACTATAATGCGTCAAATAAGAATGAATTTTTAAGTTGGTGGCAATGGTTGAACTAAAACTTGTTCTTAAACTGTTGCACCTGCTTACATTTGACCAATTTTTTGGAAATTGACATATCAAGTGATCTAACAGTGGCTCGTCTGCGTCCTGAGGTGGGCTATGATTTCTGCTTTGGGTGCAGAGAGGTCCCGGTTCAAATCCTTGGACGAGCCCTATCTATTGTGCTCTCAACGTCGTGCAAAGTCCCTCTCACAGGGCATGGATTGCCGTACCTTCTCTTGAATACTGAGGGCACTCATTGAAATCCTTACACCAAGGACTTTTCTTAGCAGGTAAATGAACTTTTGCCTTTAAGTTTGCCATCCAACCCAAAAACCTGCTTCCGGTTGAAAAACTAGAATATACTGGAATAATTTTTTTGTTAGATAAATACAAAAGGAAGGTCTTGCCTAAGTGTTACAATGTGGCTAACAATTGTTCAGACTTTGGCATTTCTGGTATAGTTTATTGAAGGACCTGCTACAAAGTGTCTATTGGTGTAATTAATAGCACTCTAGGCTTTTGAATCTCTACCGAGTTCAAATCTTGGTGAGCCTTCTTAGAGTGTTTATACATTCTTCCAAATTAAAAAGTACTTCATGAGTAGCCAAATATCGGCTTCGGACAGTGCATTCTATACTGTGCTATCAGAAAATCACATTCTCAATGCAACAATACTCAAACTCTTTCACAGCATCAATACAGATTAAAGCACGTACAATCAGACGCCTTACAAGCCAACATTAAGGTTATTCAGCTTTTGACTTTCTGCCTTATACTTATCGCTGATTCTTCGTTCTCATAATTAAACTTCTTAATTTGGTGAGTGAGAATGAAGATAAACAAATTGAGAACTTGTGTGGTCTTTCAAGCGCAATGTTGAGTTTGTTGAGCTGATTCTAATAATATTAACGACACATTGTCAGTTGACTGTATTGCTTTTGAGCAATTAAAGCCATTTCTCAAAGTCTTCATACTGAATGCTAGTGTAATTAACAGGCAGTTTGTGATAGGACTGATCCCACGCCCACTAGGACTTGAGCTTCTATCCAGCGCTTTAGATCATTGGGCCACACTTACCGAACAAATCACTTCTTTTCTTAATGGCCTTTCAAAACGAGCTTTAATGCAAAGGGTCTAAGGCTCTTGCAAAGGATTTTAAAAACAATATTCGCTTCCTCAACTGTGACTTAGCCTATAAATATTCTCAGGCAATGCTTGGACGAACTCAAGGCAACACTATATCATGGCATATGTAGCATTTTTCATTACAAATTAAAGACTTTAATGAAGTCCAAATGAGAATGAATATTGTATAGTTTGGTGGCAAGAGTTTGAACTAACAATGTCCTAAACTGTTGCACCCTGCTTATCATTTGACCAATTTCAGAAATTACATATCATTCTAGTACGCACGTGATCGTTTGGTCTAGCGGGTATGATTCTCGCTTCGGGTGCGAGAGGGATCCTGGGTTTTTAAAATCCGGCTCAGCCCTTACCTTATCATGCTCATTGTTCCTGAAAAGATACTCAGGGCCAGAGTTTCACCAAGGTTTTATTAGACCATCGGACAGAACATCATTCAACCAGAGAGAGTATACATAAACTCCCGAAAAAACCTAGCTTTCTTGGAAAAAAACATGTTGCAATCTAATTTTTTCTTAAAATGGCCTTCAAAATAGATGCTTCATAATGCAAAGAGAGTGTGAAAAGCACCTTGCCAAAGAGATTTGAAAAAAAAAAAAAAGGCCATCATCGAAGGGAAAGGCCTCAAGATCAGCACCGTGGACAACTCGGCAACACACTATAATCAAAGGAATCTGCAACTATTTATAATAGCATTACAAAATAGATAATAATGCAGTCGCATAAAGAAATGAATTTTTAAGTTATGGTGGCAATGAGTTTGTAACTAAAAAAGGATTGTTCTATAAACGTATGCACCACCAACCACAAACCCATGACTTATCATATTGACAAATTATCGGAAATTTGACATAAATCAAATTAAATCTTAGCAGTGGCTCCGTTGGTCTAGGCAGTGATTCCCAACCGGGGGGTAACGCAGGACCCCATAGGGGTCGCGCAGGGGTATTGCAGGGGGTACGCAGAAAGAATATATAAATTTAGCACTACCAGCATCCAAAAAAAAATATGAGGATATTATATAAGCCAAGCACTAACCAATGCACAATTATGAAAGAGTGGCGAACATCAATGTGTCAGACGTATATAGATATCACGTTTGCGCTTTAAAAAGAGTATCTTGTTGCACGGTTGCGCAATGGCGCGGAGAAATGCTAGCTTATAAAAGCTATTGAAAGACAAACAGCTCAGATATTTCATTTAAACTGAATAAAATCGTTTTTATTTTTCACTCACAATAAATATGATAATATATTATTTTAAATGGAGTAGTTGGCATTAAGAATATAAGACAAAGGCGTTTAAATTAAGTTTACATTAAGACGAAAAATCCACACTCGAAGAAGAGGGGGTATTTTTTAACTGGGAAACCACTAAAGAAGAAAGATACATGAGTCAAAAAAGGTTTGGAAACACTGGTCTAGGGTATGATTCTACAGCTAATTAGCGAGAGCGTCCCGGGTTCAAAAATCACCGAGAACGAGACCCATATATATTGTGACTCACGTAAACAGTGCAAAACGTCCTCTCAATGGGCATGGATTATGTCGTACATTTTCTGGAAAAAAAAATACTGAATGGCAACTCCCATAATGAAAAATACACTTACACACAAGGACTATTTAACTTTGAGCAGAGCTAATGAAACAAAAATTTTAGCCAATTTAGTTTTGCAATCAACCAAAAACCGCTTCCGTTGAAAATACACATAATCACTGGAATAATTTATTTGAGATAATTACAACAGGCAGGTTCTTGCTGAAAGGTGTTAAATGGTAGGTACAAATTTTCAGACTTTGGACAATTTTCTGTATTTATCGAAGTCTACTTACAAGTGTCTATTGGTGTAATTTAATAGCACTCTAGGCTTTTGATCTCTGCAGCCGAGTTCAATCTTGGTGGAGCCTTGTTAGTGTTTTACGATTCTTTCCAAATAAAAAAGTATTCTGACGTAGCCCAATTATCTCTCGCGACACGTGATTCGACAGTGTATCAGAAAATCACATTCTGCAATGCAACAATACTCAAACTCTTCACAGGCATCATACAGATTAAAGCGTACAATCAGACGCCTTACGAAGCACACTCTAAGGTTATCAGCTTTGACTTCTGCTTCATATCTAGCAATTGATTCTCGTTCATACATAATTAACTCTTAATATTGGTGAGTGAGAATGAAGGTTAAACAAAATGAGACCTTGTGTAGGGTCTTCAAGGAATGTTGTAGTTTTTTTGAGGGGCATTCTAAGTCATTTAAACGACACATTGTCAGTCGCTGTCATTTTGCCTTTTTGAGAAAAGCCTATTCAAAAGCTTCTCCCTATGAATGCAGAGTTAATAACAGGCAGGGTAGACTTTGAATATCCCACCGGCACTAGACTGGAGGTATAATTCCAGCGCTTTAGATTCACTCGGGCCAGAAACTCAAAAAAAAACACTCTTTTATAATGGGCCTTTCCTTCAGGCTTTAATCGCAAAGGGTCGAAAGCCTTGCAAAAGTTACTTTAAAAAAATACGCCTTCCTCGCAACTTGGAGCCTAAAATTCAGCATCCTTGGACCACTCGGCAACACTATTCATAGGACATATGTATTAGTATTTTCATTACAATATAGAACTTTAATGAAGTCCAAAATGAGAATGAATATATGGTATGTTTGTGGCAATGGAGTTTGAAAACTAAAACAATTGTTCCTAAATCTTGTTGCCACCCTGCTATCATTTTCACAATTCAGAAATGACATACGTTTCTAGCTAGCAGTGGCTACGGTTGGATCATAGGTGGAATGATTCTCAGTTCGGGTGGGAGAGTCCTAGGGTCAAATCACGGACGAGCCCTTTACATATTGCTCATTGTTCTGAAAAGTAACTTTAGGCCAAGGTTTCACCAAGCGTTTCTTGGCCAATGCTGACAGACTCATTTCAACCAGGGAGTATACATTCAACCGAAAAAACCTGCTTTTATTGAAATAGAACATTTGTTGACAACTCTTTTCCTTTAATGGCCTTTCAAAGATGAGCTTACATTGCAAAGGGGTTTGAAACCTTGCAATGGATTTGGAAAAAAAACTCCTCGACGGAGCTCAGCTTCAGCACCGTGGACAACCCGGCAACCACTATAATCACTTAGGAACACTCATGTAGCTATTTTTTCAATACACAATAAGGAACTATTAAGGAAGTCAAATGAGAATGAATCATGTTATGTTGGTGGCAATGAGTTATGAAAAACTAAAATATGTTCTAACTCGTTGCACCCTTGCTTATTCATTTGACAATTCAGAAATTGACATATCATTCTAGTTAGCAGTGGCCTCGTATGGTCTAGGGTTATGGATTCTCGCTTCGGTGCGAGAGGTTCTAGTCGTATTAAATACCGGACGAGCCCTTACTATCGTGCTCATTGTTCTGAAAAGATTAACTCAGGGCCAGGTTCTCACGAAGTGTTTCTTGCCATACGGACAGACTGCATTGCAAAACACAGGGAAGATATACATCAACCGAAACCTGGCTTTTCATTGGGAAATAAAACATGTTGCATCTATTTTTCTTAATGGCCTTTTCAAAAATGATGCTTCCATTGAAAGGGTTGAAAGCCCTTGCAAAGGATTTTTTTAAAAAAAAAAAGCCTCCTCGAAACGGAGCCTCAGTTCAGCACCGTGGACCAACTCGCAACTATATCAAAGACATCTGCCAACTTATTGCATTACAAACATAAGACTATAAATGCAAGTCCAAATAAAGAATGAACTATTTTAAGTTGGGCAATGAGTTGAACTAAAAAATCATGTTTCTTAAACTGTTTGCACCCCTGCTTATTCATATTGACCAATTTTGGGGAACATTTGACATATCAAGATAATCTAGCATGGCATCGTTGGTCTTAGGAGGTATGATTCTCCCGCTTTGGGTGCGAGAGGTCCGGTTCAATCCTTGCACGAGCCTATCTATTTGTGCCACGTCGCTTTTTTCATCCACTTCCATGCAAAGTCCCTCTCAAGGGCATGATTTTGCCGTACCTTTTTGAAAATACTGCAGGCACGTCCATTGAAATCACTTACACCAAGGATTTTCTTGGCAGGCTATGGAACATTTTGCCTAGTTGCATCAAACCCAAAAACTGCTTTCCGTATGAAAATAGAATATACCTGGAATAATTTTTTGAGATAATACCAAAAGGACAGGTCATTGCTGAATGTAAATGGAGTTACAAATTGTTCAAGACTTTGTGACATCCTGTATTTATGAAGGTACTGACTTTACAAAGTGTCTATGGTGTAATTAATAGCACTCTAGGCTGTTGAAA
>OLKM01005041.1:0-18743 GCA_900291075.1 Melanogrammus aeglefinus | reverse complement strand
TGTCAAATGCAGTTCATATTCAGACTGAAACATTGAAAAGCATTCTGATTTTAGCATAGAATGTTCGATCTGCTCACATTTACAAAATTATAGTAACCAGTGTTACCCTGGCTCAATGCACATTGCCATTTTTATTGTTAAACATCTTTTAGTTGCATACGGGCTGCTGGTGTGTGCAAGTCCACACGTACTGCAGCACAGGATTCTTGATTTGGATGTCAAATGCAATTCATTTTAGGAATGAAACATTGAAAAGATCGGATTTTAGCAGAGGATGGTTTTCGATCCATCGACCTCGGGTTCTGGTCCCAGCACGCTTCACTGCGCCCACTTCTGCTTTTACGTTCAAAAAAATTAGTCAACCGGTTGTACCTGGCTCAATGCACATTTGTCATTTTATTGTTTAACCATTCTTTTAGTTGCCATAAGGCTTCTTCTGATGTGTGCAATTCCACACGTACTTGCAGCACAGGATCTTGATTTGGATTGTTCAAATGCATTTTTTAGACTTGAAACTTTGAAAGATCGTAATTTTAGCAGAGGACGGTTTCGATTCCATCGAACCTCTGGGTTATGGCTCAGCACGCTTCCGTCTGCGCCACTCTGCTATTACGTTCAATGAATATAGTGAACCAGAAACCCTGGCTCAAAGACATTGTCATTTTTATTGTTAACATCTTAAATTGCCTTCACGGCTTCTGATCGGGGCAAGTCACACGTACTGCGCACCAGGGATTCTTGGTTTGATGTCAAATTGCAATTCATATTAAGACTGAAAATTGAAAAGGTTGATTTAGCATAGAATGGTTTCGATCTGCTTCACATTTTACAAATTTTAGTCAAAACCAGTCTACCCTGGCTCAATGCACATTGTCATTTTTTTTTCGTTAACATCTTTAAATTGCCCATCACGGCTTCTGATGTGGCAAGTCCACGCGTATGCAGCAACAGACTTATGGATGTCAAATGCAATTTTTTAAGACTTTGAAAACGTTAAAACGATCGGATTTAGCAGAGACGGTTTGATCCATCGACCTCTGGGTTATGGACCCAGCACGCTTCGCTGCGCTTAATTTAAAAAAAAATAGTTGAACCAGTGAACCCTGGCTCAATGCACATTGTCATTTTTTATTGTTAACATCTTTAAATTGTTTTTTCCTATCACGGCTGTCTGTTGTGGGCAGTCCACACGTAAACTGCAGCACAGGATTTCTGGATTCGGATGTCAAAATGCAGTCATATTAAGACTGAAACATTAAAAAAGACTTGATTTTAATAGAGAGTGGTTTCGCATCTGCTTCACATTTACAAATTTATAGTCAACCAGTGAACCCTGGCTCAAAGCCATGTCATTTTTATGTTAACATCTTTAAATTGCTTTACGGCTTCTTGATGTGGGCAAAGTCCACACGTACGCAGCACAGGATTCTTGGATTGGATGTTCAAATGATTCATATTAAGACTGAAACATTAAAAATATCTGATTTTATTGAGAGTTGTTTGATCTTGCTTCACAATTTCAAATTATAGTCACCTGTTGAACCCTGGCTCACATGCAACATTGTAGTTTCTATTGTTAACATCTTTAAATTGCCATCACGGCTTCTGATCGGGCAAGTCACACGTACTGCAAGCACAGGATTTCTTGAGTTGGATGTCAAATGCAGTTCATATTAAGACTGAAAAATTGAAAAGATCTGATTTAGCAATAGCGAATGGTTTCGATCTTGGCTTACATTTACAAATATAGTCAACCAGTGTACCTGCTCAATGCACATTGTCATTTTTATTGTTAACTTTTAGTTGCCATAACGGTTCTGTGTGTGCAAGTTCCACACGTTACTGCATTCAACAGGATTCTTGATTTGGATGTCAAATGCAATTATTATTAAGAATGAAACATTGAAAAGATCGGACTTTAGCAGAGGATGGTTTCGATCCATCGACTCTGGGTTCTGGTCCAGCACGCTTTCCACTGCGCCACTCTGCTTCACGTTCAAAAAAATTAGGCAACCAGTGTACCCCCTGGCTCAATGGCACATTGTCATTTTATTTGTTAACATCTTTTAGTTGCCATAACGGCTTCTGATGGTGTGCAAGTCACACGTACTGACCAGCACAGGATTCTTGATTTGGATGGTCAAATGCAAATTTTTTTTTAAGACTGAAACTGAAAAGTCGTTATTGTTAGCAGAGGACGTTTCGATTCCATCGACCTCTGGTATGCGGCCCAGCACGGCTTCCGCGCGCCACTCTGCTTTACGTTCAATGAATATAGTGAACCAGTCAAACCCTGGCTCAAAGCACATTGTCATTTTTATTTGTTAAATCTTTAAATTGCCTTCACGGCTTTCTTGATCGGGGCCAAGTTCCACACGTACTGCATGCACAGGATTCTTGGTTTGGATGTTCAAACTGCATTTCATATTAAGACTGAAACATTGAAAAGTCTGATTAGCATTAGAATGGTTCGATCTGCTTCACATTTACAAATTTTTAGCAACCATGTCTTACCCTGCTCAATGCACATTGTCATTTTTATTGTTAACATTCTTAATTGCCATCACGCTTCTTGATGTGGGCAAGTCCACGCGCTACTGCAAGCAACAGGTTCTTGATTTGGAGTCAAATGCAATTTTTTTTAAGACTAAACGTTAAAAGATCGGATTTTAGAGGGACGGTTCGATCCATCGACCTTGGGTTATGGACCCAGCACGCTTCCGCTGCGGCTAATTTTAAAAAAAAAAGTGAACAGTTGACCCTGGCTCAATGCACAGATTGTCATTTTATTTGTTAACATCCTTAAATTGCTATCACGGTTCTGATGTGGGCAAGCTCCACACGTACTGCCGCACAGGATTTCTGGATTTGGATGTCCCAAATGCAGTTCATTTTAAGACGAAACATTAAAAAGCATCTGATTTTAATAGAGAGTGGTTTTCCATCTGCTTACATTTACCAAATTATAGTCAACCAGTGAACCTGGGCTCATGCACATTGTAGTTTATATTGTTACATCTTTAAATTGCATCACAGCTTCTGAGTGGGGAAAGTCACACGTATGCAGCACAGGATTCTTGATTTGGATGTCAAATGCAGTCATATTAAGACTGGAAAGATTAAAAAGATCTGATTTAGCATAGAATGGTTTTCGATCTCTTTCACATTTACAAATTTTAGTCAACCAGTGTACCCTGGTTTCAATGCACATTGTCTTTATTGTTAACATCTTTAAATTGCCATTCAACGGCATCTTTGATTGTTTTTGTTTGGGGGCAAAAAAAGTCCACACGTACTGCCAGCACAGGATTCTTGATGGATGTCAAATGCCAATTTTTTTTAAGACTGATTTGAAAAGATCTGGATTTTTAGAGAGGACGATTTCGATTTCCATTCGACCTCTGGGTTATGGGCCCAGCATGATTCTTCTGCGCCACTCTTGCTTTACATTTAAAAAAATTATAGTGAACAGTGAACCCTGGCTCAATGCCATTGTCATTTTTTGTTACATCTTTAATTGCCATCACGGCTTCTGATGTGGGCAAGTCCCACGTACTGCAGCACAGGTCTTGAATTTTGGATGTCAAATTGCAATTCATTTTAAGAATGAAACTTTTGAAAAATCGACTTTAGCAGAGGATGGATTTCGATCCAAACGACACCTCTGGGTTATGGGCCCAGCACGCGTTCGCTGCGCCACTCTGCTTTACGTTCAAAAAAAATAGTCAACCAGTGAACCTGCTCAAAAGCACATTGTCATTTTATTGTTTAAACATCTTTAAATTTGCCATCACGGCTCTGATCGGGGCAAGTTCCACACGTACTTGCAGCACAGGATTCTTTGATTTGGATGTCAAAGCAGTTCATATTAAGTCTGAAAACATGAAAGATTGATTTAGCATAGAATGGTTTCGATCTGCTTACATTTTCTAACATTATAGGGTCAACTAGGGAAACCCTGGCTCAAAAGCACATTGTCATTTTATGTTAAATTCTTTTAAATTGCCATCACGGCTTCTACGGGCAAGTCCACACGTACTGCAGCACAGGATTCTTTATTTTGGATGCTACAAATTCAGTCATATTAAGACTAAACATTAAAAGATCTGATTTAGCATAGAATTTGGTTTCGGAATCTGCTTACATTTACAAATTATATTCAACCAGTGTAACCCTGGCTCATGCACATTGTCATTTTTATTTTGTTTAACATCTTAGTTGCCATACGGCTTCTGATATGTGCAAGTCCACACTTACTGCAGCACAGGATTTCTTGATTTGGATGTCAAATGCTAATTTTTTAAAAACTGAAACTTTGAAAAGAATCGGGATTTATCAGAGGACGTTTCGATCCATCGACCCTCGTGTATGCCCAGCACGCTCTCTGCGCCACTCTGCTTAACTTTTAATAAAAATAGTGACCCAGTTGAAACCCGCCACACGTACTACAGGCACAGGATTCTTGATTTGGATGTCAAATGCAGTTCATTATTAAGACTGATGAAACATTGAAAAGATTGTATTTTAGCAGTTGAGAGTTTTCGATCCATCAACCTCTGGTTATGGGTCCATTTACCGCTTCCCGCTGCGCGACTCTGGCTCACTTCACAAATTAAAATCAACCAGTGAAACACTGGCTCAAAAGCACATTGTCATTTTTATTGTTAAATCTATCTATTTCGCCTTCACCTCTCTCTGACCGTCACCACGGTCTTACTACGAATTGATCCATTCAACTACTTTGTCGCGAGACCCTTTTTATCAAAATTGTCACCTGTGACTGATTGGAGGCAGGTCCCTTGCCGCATAAAGCGGATGCAAGGATATGGCTCTTCCTCTTTTGCCTTCTCGCTTCGGTTTTTCGTGTCCGGTAAGTTTGAAACTGGGAAATCTACAAATCCGTCACGTTAATCGTGCGGGCCGCTTTAGCCCCTGAGGACTGTTTAAAGTTTCCCGGTAAAGTTTTCGCTGGTATTTCCCTGGTTACCAACTTTGCTTTGTGTGTGCAGGAGAGAAGTTACTGGTGAAACGAGCGCTCCCTTCTGCAGCAGCGTCGTTGTGCCGTGAAACGAAAGCAGCGGGAAGGAAACGTTCTCTAATGCTTTTGTATTATTTGATTGTCATAAAGGCAGGCTCTGAAGTTAACAGTAAACACAAGGCTGAAGTGATTAGGCTGACTCCCCTCTGCAGCAGCAGTTGGGTTGTGCCGTGAAACCCCCACACACGTTCCGCGTTGAATTGTTGCGGGTTTGTTTTATTAAATAGTTCCCCCACCACGTTCGCGTGAATTGTTGCTGGGTTGTCGTGAGATAATTAATTTTGTTAAGATAATTCCAATAGAATGACTGCAGGTGCGGTCCTTAATTTACTGTTCCGCCCGTGAAACCCCCACCACATCGCAGTGAATTGTCTGGGGCTCGTGGTGAGATATTTAATTTATTTATTAAGTAGTTTCAATGAGCATGACTGCAGGTGCCGGTCGTTTAATTTCTGGTTCCGCCGTGAAAACCCACCCACGTTCGCGTGAGTTGTTGCGGGTTTTGAAATAGTAACTTTGTTATAAGATAACTCCAATGGGGCGCGGCTGCAGTGCGAGTCATTAATTTCTGTTCCACCGTTGAAGACCCCCACGTTCGGCTGTGAAACTGTGCTGGGTCTGTGGGTGAAGTACTTTGTTTATTATGATAAATCAAGTAAGCCTTGTTTAGTGTTATGTATACAATTAGGTCAGAGGCCTAGACTTTCTGCGATTACTGTAGCAAAATAATAATAATAATAGATAAATAAATATAAAATAAAACAACTTTCTCAGTCCGTTGGCCACTGATACGCAGCAGGCCCGGACAAAAAAGGTGGTGGGATACGCTTACTGTGCGCAAGTAAAGCTACATTAGTGTCCCCTTGGCGGCTGTTCGCAAGCAGGCTGGGCCAGTACAAAACGGCGTTGGTCAGTTGTGGTGTCTGCTCCACCTACTTGGCAGCAATTGCCTTGATCCCTTTGGCTACTGTTTGCCAGTGGGCCGGGGGTAAACAGTTGTTGGGGGCTACTTATTGTTGTACACGCTTAAGGCATATTAAGGCTTGTGAGTGCCCTGATTTGCCGAAAGATGGCATCATATGTGATCTTTGCGGCGGACCATGGACTCACGTGATGGCCACCGGGAGTTCCTGGCGTGTTTATGCAGGGCCCATCTTTGGGAGATGTCAAAAACCCATCCCCGCCGCACTCGACTTACCTCTCGAGGAGAGGGCTCGTAGGGTGGCCTGCAGCAGACCTGTGTCCACTGACTGACTCCTCTTCCACTCTGAGGGCAGTCCTATGAACCAGAGAGGTTAAGTCCTCGAAAAGGAAGCACAGGTCGTCCCATAAGCCTCCTTCATAAGCACAAGAGGAGGAAGAACCGCAGACGCTGTCGACTCCCCCGCGCTCCCTCCAAGTTTGCCCGTGCGGGGATTCTGATAGAGAAGGAGAAGCATTGTAACACCAGCTTCTGGCAAGCCGTTCGTGGCCTGACAGACAGGTGGGGTGGAACGCTTTCGAAAACCCACCCTTGGCTCAGCGGAGGGCCTCACTTGATCACCTGCCCCTCTTTTCAGGAGCAAAGGCTCCTGACGCCATTTCGCTTTATGCTCAGGCTCCCTCCTTGGGTTGGGCAAGACCAGGGAACCCTGAGGGTGGGCAACAGTGGTGCTTCCTCCTACCCAGGGGTTCAACATCAGGAGGTGATGGCACAGATGTCGCGGGCAGTGGATCTGGCGGAGAAGGTTCTTACTGCTGCGAAATTTGTGGGCTCGCAATCCCGTGCAGGGTTGCTAGCCAGCTGATGGGGTCTGGGCCGGGTATTTATTGTCCAGTCCCGCCCACGGTGTCCCTCCCGGCAGATGATTTCGCCAAATGTTGAGGAAAAAACCTTGGGATGCTTCCGAGCAAACCTTGTTCAGTTTAACGCAGTTGCAAAGGCTGGCTAGGGCGTCATACCCACCGGAGACCGGGTTGGGGGATATGCCGCCTGTAGAAAGGGGGATGGCTGCTCTGACTTCCTCCTGGACCACCGAGGTTGACTGCAGACTTCCGCACAACTGCCCTCGAGGGAGGATGTGACAGGAACTGATATCGCCTTGTTTGAAGTGCCTATAATAGCGTCTGCCTCGTGCTGCTCGGTCGGAAATTCATTGGCGTGCTCTTTAGCTGCTGTAAGGAAGACTGTTTGTGCAGGTGATTATCAGGACCCAAGGACCTTAGTGGTAGCTGCCTTGTCTGCCCCTCTGCGCAGATGACGCCCGGTGACGGTGGCGCTCTATCCATTGTCTTCGGCGATCTCTAGCTCGCAGCAGATCTGGCTGGCTCGACTGCCCTCCCTGAGGTGTGAGGGCAGAGCTCCATAAATATGCTAACTGCCAGCCAAGGGTTCCATCCCGCGACTCACAGTCCGTGCCTGGTTAAAGCCTCAGGAGTCTGTGCTGCTCGCGAGGTGTTAAAATAGGTGATTTCATCCACTTCCACAGCTGGAACGGCAAGTAGTCAGACACAACATACACGTATTCTGGAGTACGTCAGGAAACCCTGTCGGGTAAACAACGCCGGGGTTTCAGCGGGCAAAGGTCCGGCCCCGGCCTGGGCACTATTCAGGGGGAACGTCTACCCCAGCCAGTGGCAAATAGATCAGCCCAACGCGCGGGCGCCCCCCCAGGGGTCCAAGGACTCGTGGGGCCGTAAGGTAGATACGGGGTTCAGCTGCAATGCAGAGGTTCTATCCGCAGTCTACGCCTGGATGGCTGGGAGAGGGAGACTCAGACCCTTGGTGTTGGACACAATTTTTAAGGGGTTACAGACTCCAGTTTTGGGCGGCTCCTCCACCCTTTCGGGGGTTCCATCGACCACAGTCAAGGACCCAGTCCAAGCAAAACATTTTTAGCAGAAGAAGTGCGACACTACTGCAGAAAGGCGCCATAACAAGTGGTGAGCACCAGCGAACAGCAAAGCTGGCCTTTATTCATATATTTCCTGGTCCCCAAAAAGGACGGTGGGCTATGCCCATTTTAGACTGCGCCGCTTGAACGCCACTTGAAAAACCCTGGACCTTTAAAATGCTCCAGACAAAGCACATCCTAAGAGTCAATAGAGACCGGCGCGAGTGGTTCACTACGATCCTGACTTTAAAAAGTGCGTACTTCACGTCCCAATTTGTCCAGGAACATCAAGACTTTCCTCCGTTTCGCCTTTCAGGAGGACAAGGCCTATCAATTCAGGTCCTTCCATTCGCTCTCTCCTGTCCCCGAGGGTGTTCACCAGGGTTAGTGGCGGCTTCCTTGGCACCCCTTCAGAGGAGGGGTTTAAGATTATGCCAACCACTCGACGACGGCTCGTATGTGCCCCATCCGCCAGCAGGATTTGTGGAGAGGATACGGAGGTCAGTTACTGTCTCCACATTCGGTCCTTCGTCGGCTTCCCAAGTCAACTCGACGAAGAGCAACCTGAATTCCAAAGACAGAAACACATCCTTGATTGGACTCTGCCTGTAACTCTCTCACGATGAGGGCCATCTCTCACCGCCTCCGAGAGTAGCGCGGATCCAGGACATATCCCTCGTGCCTTTCGCCAGACAGGCGTTTAGAGCTTGCTTTACTTTTTCAGAGGATGTTGGGGTTTGATGTCTGCATGCAGCAGTGGTGGTCCCACTGGGCCTTCTAAGGGCCCGACCTTGCAGTGTTATGGCCGAATGCTGTCGGCCTTCACCCACGGAGGTACAGGCACAGAAGCTCAGGGTGACTCCCATATTAATGTTGCATGCCTTGCACCCTGGCTGACGTCAGCTGGTTTGACACAGGGAGTTCCTCTGGGAAGGGTACCTTCAGGCGGACAAAGCTGAGTGTCAACAGATGCCTCCCAGAGGGCTGGGAGCAAGTCTGGAAGGGTCGGCACGGTGTGAGGCCGTTGGGAACACCCGTCTGGGACAAAGAACAACAATCAATGTCCTGGAAGCTCAGAGCAATACACCCCTTGGCCTGAGAGCACTTCTTCCTTTATACAGGGGCAAGCATGTGCTCGTAACGTACGGACAAATCGCTTCAGCCGTCTATTACGTCATCACCCAGGGGGCACAAGATCTCGGCGTGCCTCAAAGACGCGCCCAGGGACTCCTCTTTTTGGGCATTCCCACGCCTGACCTCATTAAGAGCAGGTCATATTCCTGGTGCGCTGAACCAAGCAGCAGATCTCCTCTCCAGGTCAGGACCCCTCCGGGGGGAGTGGAGGCTGCACACGCAGAGGTGGTCGCAAATTTGTGGGCACGCCTTTGGCGTAGCCCAGGTGGATCTCTTTGCATCGAGGGAGACGAACCCACTGGCCCAAATGTGGTTCTCCCTGGAGCTATCCGTGGCGGCCCACTGGGGCTGGAATGCACTGTCTCACGCGTGGCCGGTAGGAATGTTTGTACGCTTTCCCTCCAATACCCTTTGATTCCACTGGTAATCGAGAGAATACGCAGGGCTCCTACCGAGTGCTGTTAGTGGCTCCACGCTGGCCAGCGAGACATTGGTTTCCCGGCCCTCCTGCGTCTTGTTCACGGCCAACCCTGCCTCTGCAGTCAGGAGCAGACCTTCTCTCGCAAGTGGGGGGTCGAATTTGGCATCCAGGCCGGCTGTCCTGCAGCTGTGGCCTGGCCCCCTCCTCAGCCCCATGAATCAAAGGTTGAGTGAGGCTGTGTTTGGAGACCATAAGTAATGCTAGAGCACCCTCCACTCGGGTGCAAATTACCAGCAGAGATGGAGGTTTTCTCTCTCATGGTGCAAAGACAGGGGTCTTGACCCAAAGACCTGCCCGTGGAAGGGTACTCCATTTCCTCCAGTCTCTCTTGGACACTAGTAGGGCAGCCCAGCACCTTAAGGGTTATGCAGCCGCGATCTCCGGCATTTCATGAATTGATCGGGCGGCCTGTCTATCCGGAAACACCGTATGGTGTCACAATTTTTAAAAGGTGCAAACCGTCTACGTCAGGCAGGTGTTGAGGCCCCATTTTGGGACCTTCCCCTGGTAATTGAGGTCTTTGACCACAGCCCCATATGAGCCGTTGGGCAGACTGATCTTAAGTTTTACACAGAGAGACGTGTTTTTACTGGCTTGTGCTCTACTCCAAGGGGTGAGCGAGCTGCACACACTCTCTGTGAGTACTGAGTGCATTGAGGTGGAAGCCTGAAGATTGCAGCGGTGTCGCTTTGGCCGAATCCATTCTTCCTCCCCAAAGTGCTAAATCCCTCAGTCAATTAATTAGGCTATTGAGCTGGAGGCATTATTTACCCTGAGCCAGCCTGTCAGGCAGAGGGTGGCTCTTCACACATTATGCCCAGTCAGAGTTTGAGGGCCTATGTGGGATCATACACAGCAGCTGAGACGTGACCACACTCAGCTTTTTGTATGCTATGGAGCTAGGCAGTTGGGTCACCCAGTCTCGAAACAGCGCATGTCCCACTGGTTAGTGGACAACTATTGCCCAAGCTTATGCCGGGAGGGTTTTCCAGTTCCTGAGGGCCTGGTGGCTCACTCCACACGAGCATGGCACCATCTCATGGGCAGCTTTGAAAGGGTTGCTCTTGCGGACATTTGTGCGGCAGCATCCTGGAGTACTCCATGTACTTTCGCCAGTTTATAGAATCAATGTGACATCCACCACGGTCGGCGCCACTGTTCTCCATGACGGCTGCCAAACAGGACTTAGTGAAGGGGGATCCTCGTTCCGCTCGCAACACTTCTGGTACTTAGTCATCCG
This sequence comes from Melanogrammus aeglefinus, assembly GCA_900291075.1. NCBI lineage: Eukaryota > Metazoa > Chordata > Actinopteri > Gadiformes > Gadidae > Melanogrammus > Melanogrammus aeglefinus. The sequence continues at coordinate 7,977 of OLKM01005041.1, read as the reverse complement.
TAGTAAGACCGGTGGTGACGGTCAGAGAGTAGGTTGAAATAGATCGTAAGTTATGACCCATATACTATGGAACTCTGAGAACCGGAATGACCGGCACCCTCCTTTGTCGCTCCGACAATAACCGAAGCGTTCCGGCAAGGAGGAAGAGCCATGTCCTTGCATCCGCTTTATGCGGCAGGACCTGCCTCCAATCAGTCACAGGTGACAATTTTGGATATAAGGGTCTCGCGACCAAGTAGTTAAATGGCATCATTTACGTAATAAGACCTGTGACGGTCATCGTTCCGTGTCTAATAGATCCATAGTTTATGGTCATATAACTTACGTTAAATTGCCATCACAGCTTCTGATGTGGGCAAGTCCACACGTACTGCAGCACAGGATTCTGGATTTGGATGTCAAATGCAGTTCATTTTAAGACTGAAACATTGAAAAGATCTGATTTTTAGCAGAGAATAGTTTCGATCTGCTTCACATTTTACAAATTATAGTTAACCAGTGAACCCTGGCTCAATGCACATTTTCATTTTTATTGTTAACATCTTTAAGTTGCCATAACGGCTCCTGATGTGTGCAAAGTCCACACATACTGCAGCACAGGATTCTTGTTTTGGATGTCAAATGTAATTCATTTGAAGACTGAAACATTGAAAGACCGGATTTTAGCAGAGGACTGTTTCGATCCATCGACCTTCTGGGATTATAGGCCCAGCACGCTTCCGCTGCGCCACTCTGCTTTAATTTTAAAAAATTATAGTGTCAACCAGTGAACCGTGGGCTCAAAGCACATTGTCATTTTCATTGATAACATCTTTAAATTGCCTCATCACGGCTTCTGATGTGGGCATGTCCACACGTACTGCAGCAAAGGATTCTTAATTTGGATGTCAAATGCAGTTCATATTAGGACTGAAACATTGATAAGATCTGCTTTTAGAAGAGGATGGATTCGATCCATCTACCTCTGTGGTTATGGGTCGAGCGGCGGTTCCGCTGCGCCACTCTGTTTCACCCTCACAAAATAGACAACCAGTGATCCCTGGCTCAAAGCACATTGTCATTTTTAGTGTTAACATCTTTAAATTGCCATCACGGCTCCTGATGTGGGCAAGCCAACACGTACTGCAGCACAGTTTTCTTGATTTGGATGTCAAATGCAGTTAATTTTTAAGACTAAAACATTGAAAAGATCTGATTTTAGCAGAGAATGGTTTCGATCCATCGACCTCTGGGTTATGGGCCCAGCACGCTTCCGCTGCACCTCTGCTTCAAGTCACCCCGGACGGGAAAGGTGTACCCCACCGGGGTACACCTTTAAATACAATATGAGATTAGACCGAAAATTTAACGACCACCCAAGCACTAGAAAGGTCTGAAATACAGAAGAATAAGGTATAGGAATACTCGTTCTTTGTTTTTTAATCCACCCCAGTCTTGCTACCAATCCCACGCTCAATCAACTTCGTAACGGATATTGGTTTTAAATTGCTTGCTATCTTTCTCTAATATTGTGAGTAGTACACTTCATGCTATCTACTGATGCTAGGCAAATAGTACTATGCCCATTCATATCATTTATTGAACATTTCTCAATTAAGCCAGCTAGCAGAGGATGGTTTCGAGCCATCGACCTCTGGGTTATAGGTCAAGCACACTTCCGCTGCGCCACTCTGCTTTATTCTTAAAAATGATAGTCAACCAGTAAACCCTGGCTCAAAGCACATTGTCATTTTTATTGTTACCATCTTTAACTTGCCATCGAGGCTCCTGATGTGGGCATGTCCACACGTACTGCAGCAAAGAACTCTTGATTTGGATGTCAAATGCAGTTCATATTAAGACTGAAACATTGACAAGATCTGATTTTAACAGAGAATGTTTTCGATCTGCTTCACATTTACAAATTATAGCCAACCAGTGAACCCTGGCTCAATGCACATTGTCATTTTTATTGTTAACATCTTTAAATTGCCATCACGGCACCTGATGTGGGCAAGTCGACACGTACTGCAGCACAGGATTCTTGATTTGGATTTCTCATGCAGTTCATATTAAGGCCGAAACATTGAAAAGATGGGATTTTAGCAGAGGATGGTTTCAATCCAACATCCAGTGGGTTATGGGTCCAGCACGGTTCCGCTGCGCCACTCTGCTTTACGTTTACAAAATATAGTCAACCAGTGAACCCTGGCTCAAAGCAACTTGTGATTTTTACTGTTAACATCTTTAAATTGCCATCACGGCTTCTGATGTGGGCATGTCCACACGTACTGCAGCACAGAATTCTTAATTTGGATGTCAAATGCAGTTCATATTAAGACTGAAACATTAAAAAGATCTGATTTTAATAGAGAGTGGTTTCGATCTGCTTCACATTTACAAATTATAGTCAACCAGTGAACCCTGGCTCAATGCACATTGTAGATTTTATTGTTAACACCTTTAAATTGCCATCACGGATTCTGATGTGGGCAAGTCCACACGTAATGCAGCACAGGATTCTTGATTTGGATGTCAAATGCAATTCATTTTAAGACTGAAACATTGAAAAGATCGGATTTTAGCAGAGGATGGTTTCGATCCATCGACCTCTGGGCCAAGCACACTTCCGCTGCGCCACTCTGCTTCACGTTCACAAAATATAGTCAACCAGTGAACCCTGGCTCAATGCACATTGTAATTTTTATTGTTAACATCTTTAAATTGCCATCACAGCTTCTGATGTGGGCAAGTCCACACGTACTGCAGCACAGGATTCTTGATTTGGATGTCAAATGCAGTTCATATTAAGACTGAAACATTGAAAAGATCTGATTTTAGCAGAGAATGGTTTCGATCTGCTTCACATTTACAAATTATAGTCAACCAGTGAACCCTGGCTCAATGCACATTGTCATTTTTATTGTTAACATCTTTAAATTGCCATCACAGCTTCTGATGTGGGCAAGTCCACACGTACTGCAGCACAGGATTCTTGATTTGGATGTCAAATGCAATTCATTTTAAGACTGAAACATTGAAAAGATCTGATTTTAGCAGTGGATGGTTTCGATACATTGACCTCTGGGTTATGGGCCCTGTACGCTTCCGCTGCGCCACTCTGCTTCTCTTTTACAAAATATATTCAACCAGTGAACCGTGGCTCAAAGCACCTTGTCATTTTTATTGTTAACATCTTTAAATTGCCATCACGGCTTCTGATGTGGGCAAGTCCACAGTGACTGTAGCACAGGATTCTTGATTTGGATGTCAAATGCAGTTCATATTAAGACTGAAACATTGAAAAGATCGGATTTTAGCAGAGAATGGTTTCAATCTGCTTCACATTTACAAATTATAGTCAACCAGCGAACCCTACCAGGGAACCCAGTGAAGGCTACCTGTTGCGCATGCCCTCTCACATTGTTGAAATCACATGCTGGATACTTTAATCTTTCTATGTGTTTTTTAGTTAATGATCGGGATATAATAACAACACGTTGGCTATGTAATCGTGGAAAAAAGGGGACATTTCATAGTGGATTGTGGAAACCAGGACATTTTAGCGTCCCGACAGGTCCCAATCGCCAATGATCAATCTCAGTGGAGAAGGGTCCAGGCTCGGGCGTTTCCGTAATGACACAAAAATGCCCATTAGGCATTCCTGGTTGCGTTTCATGAACCAATCACAAAGTATTTAAAGACTATCGCAAGGCATACTATCTCTAACAAAATCACTTCCGGAATCACTTCTCTGGTTTGACTTTGCACCTTATTTAGCCTACTTTGTTGATTGTTTACTTTACACATTAAAGACCAATAAAACACCAAATAAGATTTGAAAAGCTTTGGAAGTTTATTTACATCACTATTTATTTACATGGTTTGTCGTCAACGTGTAAGATTGATTGGTCGGCGAATTGCATTGTGCATCCTGACGGATGTTGACTGCGATTGTCTCCCGCCGGAGCCCGCTGTGGCGGCAGCGGCCAGCGGGGCTCCGGTGGGAGACTATCGCAGGCAACAATTCCTTTCTCCTCCATGTCACAGTTTATGTAGGCCTACTTCAGGGAGTCAAAGTTCCTTTCTCCAAATTCCTTCTCAACCATGGCTGAGAGAACCCCCACTGTGACATAATTCACACATACCAACAGGCCACATATGTCCTTACCAATTAGAGGCTTCTTTCTCATCTTAGGGAGGGATCCTGAGCCAAGGGAGGCATCCAGCTCATACAGGAAGCCATTCCTCATGCGTCAATTCTAGAGATACGAGCAGTCAAGATGTTCGAGAGACTCAGCGCTCAAGGCCACAAAAACAAGTGTAAATCCCGCACATAGCCACAAGAGGTCAGCACCAAGCCACAAACCAAGTTGCAATGCCAACACAACGCAAGAGATCAGCGTAGAGTACACATACGGGTATCCAGGAGGCGGGAGATCAGCACCATGCTTAGCCAATCAGAGCACATAACTGAGTCCACGCCTGCCCAGTATTAAAGTCACAACACATAGCCCAGGGGGCCAGAACGGACCAGGTAACGCATCAATCAGATGCCCTCCTAATGCCGCGAACACACCAAGCGCGTACCTCGCGTACCATGTACGCGCGTAACGCAGCTAAAATGTTGCTTGACCATTTTGTGTCAAAAATGGTCAGATACGCGCATAACGCGCGTAGATGAGACCGCCCAAAACCCCCCCCCCCACCGCGCCATTTTTCTTTTGCTGAAACATTCACTGATCTTACCAGGACAGCCAGTTTCCTCGGCCACGTCGACCCACGCCCTCTCTTTCTTGTTCCTGTCCCGGTACAACAAAATCCTGGTGTTGTACAGGACGGTCTGGCGTCGCGTAGAGTGACGTCACGGACAGTCAAAACCGATCTGAGTGTTTGGACCTGTTCAGACTGAGACGCATCTGTCCAAATGCGATCTGAAACTATCTCCCGGAGGTGGTTTCGATCCGTTTTGCAAAAATCGGATTTCATGTGACTTGGGACTGTTCAGACTTCAAAAGAGTCATCCGGTTCCAATCTGGATGGGCTAAAAATCGGATTTTTGCTGGCAGTCTTAACGCGGCCTTAGGTAAAACCTAATAAAAGAGCATGGGGAAGCCCAGGAGACTGCTGTGCAGATATCCTCCATAGGTATCCCTCTTTGCAGAGCGACAGAGGACGATATTCCTCTGGTCGAGTGAGCTCTGATAGTCTCTGTCGGCTCTGCCCCCGCTGACACAAAAGCCTCTGTGATAGCATCACACAGCCAACGTGACAGCCGTCAGGGGGAGGCCCTGGGAATGTTCTCTGTAATGCACAAATAACTGTTTTGATTTGCGCAGAGCCTCCGTGCGCTTCACAGAAGCGCGCGTACAGGGCACAAGAGATGGGCTGTTGCCTTCTCCCCAGATTGATGAGGAGGGAGAAAGAAACCATTGAGTGCTATCTCGATCTGAACGAGCTAGTAATACTCTTTGGTGTAAAAGCCAGGTTCGGGCATAATATGGCCAAACTGCCGTCTCCTTGTATTCGAAGACAAGAAGGGAATACAGAGAGTGCAGACAGGTCGCTCAGTCTCTTAGCTGACGTCAGGGCCAGCAGCAAAGCTTTCTTGGCAGTCACAAACTTGAGGGGCACCCGGTCAAGAGGCTAACATGGGGCTTTAACCAGTGCGCACAGCACCCGTGGTAAATCCCAATCTGGAGTGAGAGAGCGCGTCACGGGTCTCTCTCTCCTCACACCTTTTAGGAAGCGCTTCATTAAGGGGTGACTAAAACAGTTTTATCCCCGAAGCCTTCGTGGCATGATGAAAACGGCAGCCGCGTGCGTTTTAACCATGCTAAAAACCAGCCCTCTTTCCATCAGTAACTGGAGGAAAGAGAGCACTCGCGGCAAAGGGCAGGAGATTGGATCACAACCCCTCTCCGTGCACACCATTTCTGGATAAGCTGCCCATTTATAGCCGAGTTAAACACGCTCTGGTGGATTCAGCTCTTGGCACCCTGGGTGGTCCGTACGACCCTACTTGGGAGAAGCCGAGACTCTCTAGGGCGCTCGCGTTTCAGTGGCCAGGGCTTACAAGCGCTGGTTGATCCTCTCCCACCTGCCTGGGAGAGGAGCGTCTCGCCGCCATGGTGGGTCGCCCTCGGCGGCCCCGAGAGCAGACGCTGGGAGGCAGGGAAACCACGGTGCACTTCGAGCGTTGCGGTGGTAATGAGAATCATATTAAGCTCGCTCCTCTTGGACTTGGTCCAAGGACTGGGGGAATCCAGAGGGGGACGGTTTGGGAAAGCGTACAGGAGTGTGTTTCGGCCACGTGTCTGTGAGCGAACGCATCCACCCCGAGTGGGGGTTGTCCTTTTCGCGCTGAGAGTGAGAGAGAACCACAGCTCGCACTGTGTGTTCTCCCGCGTGCCGAATAGGTCGACCTCTGCCTTCCCAAACTCGCTCCATATCTGATTAATCAGATCGTAGTGCAGAGTCTAGTCTCCTGGTTGGGGACCCCCCCTCGACATCATGTTGGCCCCTCTGTTCAGGACACTGGGGATGTACGCTGCTCTGATGGAGAGCAAGTGTGTGTGCGCCCAGCATAACAGCAGTCTCGCTATGCTCAGCAGCTGTGCCGCGAGTGCACGCTCCCCTCGGCGATGTGTTGCCGCTGTCGCCTTTGTTGTCCGTGCGAATCCATTACTGTTGATTCGTCAACATTGGGCAAAGCGTTGGATCACTTTCAACACAGTGGTGAGCTCCAATGCGTTAATATGCATGGTCACGCGGGGCGGCCAAACGTTGCCCAATACGTGAAAATCGCATGTTCCTCCCTAACCCGACAGAGAAGCATCCGTAAACACTGAGATGTGTGACGTTGCTCTGCCCAACGGCACCCCTCTCGCGAGAGTTCGGGGATCGCCCCAGTGGGTCAAATCGGGGCCCACTGATAGGGGATCTATGCAGCCGCCTCATGTGAAGCAGCCCCAGCGGCACCACCGTGTGAGCGGCTGACATCCTGCCCAGCAGCCTCATGACAGAGAGGGCTGTCACGACGCTGCCCGGGGAACAGCGGCGGAGGAGAGACCACATCGTCTCCATCCTCTGCTGTGAGAGCCATGCTCTCATTACAGCTGAATGCAGCTCTACCCCCAAAAACATCACTCTGTGAGGGGAGGGGGGAGCTTTTCTTCCAATTTATGGCGAAGCCTAAATTCGACAGGTGAATTACCAGCTTTTGTTTAAATAGCTGCTTCCTCCTTGGAGCGAGCCATCAAAAGTAGGGATGGGCAACGATCGTCGAATACTCGAATAGTCAGAATCACGTAGAAATGTGACTATCGTTATTTATTACACGGCTCTTCTCAATGCTGTTGAACGCTCCGTTGACTTGCACGGGCCTTCACAACTTCTGGTGGTGAATAGCGTCCCTCGGTTGCTAAGCGACCTCAACGTCTTTGGGGACTATTCTCTCTCCTATTAACACTAAGAATGCTGGGTTACAAAATAAATTGTAAAAAGACACACCGTGTGAAGTTATATTTTTGACGTGTCTAGTTCACCGTCATGCAGGCTGTGTTCAGTAAAATAAATAAATAAACTGCGATCCGTTTTCGGCACATGTAGGTCTATCTACCTAAGCCCACGTTGAAATAATTTTGATGTTGGATGTTGGCGCAGTTGTTGAAATAAACAGATTGATATCATACAAGTCATAAAAGCTTCTCCCTGTGTCATTGTCTCCCAGTGTGTCACGCAGCGTCCTGCTACGCGGTCCACTACCTCCACCTAGTGGCCACTTGGCGTCGGTGGTTCTTCTCCTTCCACACCTGTGTGTTGTCAGCTCATCACCAGTTCTTTCTTCAGTCGGAGATCTCCTGCCAGTCGGCGCCAGTTCGTCGTTACCCTGCACAGTCAGTATCGGTCCAACTAGTATTCTCGAGCTTTCCCTACAGTCTGTCCCCGGGTAACATCCTTCCTTCCTTTCTGTAGTACCCCCGGTCGCCGAACACC
>OLKM01005040.1:0-18748 GCA_900291075.1 Melanogrammus aeglefinus | reverse complement strand
CAGGGCCTACCCCTCCGTTCTCTTTCCCGCCTGCGCTGAGCTCGGTCGATTTCCCGGCACAGCAGCAGTGTCTTCGTAGGAGATGGACTACATGCACGAAAGGCAGCGGAGACAACTGTCCTATGCTGAGTTTTACTGGGTTTTACCAACCTGATAGGGATATTACATAGGATTGGGACTTCAGGACCGGAGTAATGAGCGTCCAAAGCGTGCAACCCCCCCCCCCCCCCCCCCACCGGCAGGGGCCCAGTCCAAGATAGAATAACCTAATGCCTATATATGTTCTAGTCCCTCACCATTGGAGCAACACACTATTGTTGTACAATGCAAGGCTGTGAAACTGCCAGCTATATATCAATATAAATAATGAATCCTATTCAACAGTTAGTTCTGACCAAATCTTTTGATTGGACAAAGGCATTACAGAAATAGAAAATAACCGCACTTGGACTTTTAACATTACATGTATCACTCCGCTTAACAGGTGTTTCCAATATCTGTTAGTTACGCTGCACGCACAGGCCACCGGAGCGACCTGCAGCGGCCCAATAAATGTACACGGTACGTAGGAGCTGGCCTGCGGTCACGTGTAAAGCTACACCGAGTGGCGAGCTAGCGTGCGGGAACATGTTGATGTGTTGCTTGGCAACAGTCTCCTACAGCCCCAGTGCAAACAGATCAGAGCCACTCGTTACTGTGGAGCAGCTGTCTGAGACCGGGCCACCGGGAGAGGGAGAGCGTGTACTGCCCCGCAGCCAGGCCCAGTAGGTCACACAACCTCTCTACCTACGACCGCCAATCAAGGGCCGGTTCATGGGGCATGCGGCCTCGGTCCAGCAGCCTGGCGTTTCTGCTAGGACATAGGTGAGCTGCTTCTGTCACCTCCCATGTGCTGAATGGAGGCCCCGCCTCCACCTGCAGTGGATCTACAGGTACCCCCGGTTCAGGAACTATGTGACCCTTCACACACACACAAAGCTACTTATGCGTAATAGTATACGATTTTGAAACTAGACAACCATTAAAAGACACACACGCACACACAACTCAAACGCAGCTTTGATCCAATTACTAAGAATTGTAAAGTGATTCTAAAACAGTCCATTAGGTCAATTAACTTATATTGTCTGGTTTATTCTATCCCTTGAATTTGCCATGAAATCCACCAGCCCTCCTTTGTCATTTGGAAAAGCCCTTCTTCAAAGGGAAGGGGTCAGGAGAGACCAGATGTAGGGCAGCCAGCTGGCCCATGAACATAAATAACCCGTCTTGCTGTAGGGCTGAAATGGCCTGATAGTTGTCACAGCGCCACGTTTCAGAGCCCTTACCCTACAGTCCGGACACTGTATGTGAACTACTGTCACATGCTGATAGCCAACGAGCCCAGGGTGACGGACAGGAGGGTTTGATCGTATCCTCCACACGGGAAACCCCTACGGTTGACATATTTCTCTTGCCCACGGAGCCTCCCAGCCCCGATCCATCACGCCCCCAGTCTGGAGGAACCGACCTCACCTGGACCGTCCCTTACCGTCCACGGGGACCGAGGAAGTCATGGATCAGGTGAGTGTCATGACCAGAACCATGCTGCTCTCTCAAACCGGACCACCGCAGACACTAACAGAAAAAACACTCACAGGAAATGTCAGATGTGCAGCTCCTCGTCCGACGTTAGTGGCCTCTGAGGTGGCATGTCGCCTCTCCTTCTCTGTCCTGAACTATCTTGAGATGTTCGCGTAGATCACTTCCTGTGTGCAGCCATGACGCCGGAGCCGCGCTCCCCGCTGTGATCCCGCGGTGCCGCCGGGTTACGACCCATGCTCTTCTTCATGGGCTCGTTGTGATGGTTTATGTGATGAATTCGGACCCTCTTCTGTCACGGTGATGTTATAAAGCAGTTCGGTGGTGTTAGCTTCTCGTTTAGGGGGAAATGGGCGGGGCTTATTTGTATGGTGCGTTCAAATCGTCCCCGTAAATTGAACAACTCAACTTAAACCTGTTTTGAACACTTTATTGTTTGAACCAGGGATTTGAACCTATGGTGATAAAATATGGCGTCATTTAGCGACTGTTAACAAACAGAGATGATAAAAATGTAAGTACTTTCAGCTTGAATTCTAACACTGAGATTTAAAAACAACGCGTTTTGGTCAGAGAGCTCCAAACTGGATGGGGCGTTTCGTCACCATGGTAACGGCCCACCCCAACCCTCTGATCCCGGGGTTCGAACCCCCCCCCCCCACACACACACACACACACACACACCACACACACACAACACACACACACACACACACACACACACACACACACACACACACACACACACACACACACACACACACACACACACACACACACACACACACACACACACACGCCGACCGCCGGTTCCCCGGTCGTGACGTCGAAGGGCCTCGGGGGAAGAAGAGAGAACCGAGCAGAGTGGATATATTTTAAACAGACGGTTGGCAGAGAATGGCAAAAAACATTACTGTGCTCCCGTTTCCTCTGAATGACGGTATTAATTAAGTATCAGGAACAAAATGTGGACCTCAGTACCAGGTCAAAAACAAAAAGGGAATTTGGTTCCCAGCTCCTTTCAGAGTTGGTTTGGTTTGATGGGATTTGAAAACGTTGGTAATATATACCATATAATATATAACCCAATCATGTTAAAATTACAGGAACAGGGGGTAACTTTACCCTATTATTCATTATGTGAAACGGGTTAATTGTCTTTAAAGCGCATTACAGATATTAGGCCTTTTCCCCTAGAAAAAGGGGAACATCAAACTATGTTGGAGATGTTTAACTAATGACCATTTCAGTAAACAGTGCCCTACAGATAAGTGACTGCACTCTGCCCTCACTACGACCTCGGTGTTTGCTCAAAGGCAGAGGTCAGAGGGTTTCTGAAGCAGTAGGCCTACCAAACAAGTGCTAATTTCATCTGTGTCTCAGATGAATCATAGAACAAGCATTCACTTCACCTGCCTGCGTAACAGCGCCCTTCACACGTACCAATAGAACCAATGCTCAAATATTGACCAAGGAACACACCTGTGTCCGGTTCCTGCTGTGGAAGTGGTCAGAAGACAAGGCTTCAAAATGTGTCGTTTTATTTGGCAAACTTTGTGTGAAACACAGCACATCATGGAAGGCACTTGGAGGAAAATGATTCAAAAGTTCTTTGACAAAAACAATGGATACATGGGAACTGAATCCTAACTGATGTCAGAAAGAGAGTTATATAGTAAACCTAGTAAAGTACAGCGACACCAAATCTGCTTCAATGCAGCTGTTAAACACAGCAAGCCCGTTTTTTCAACTACGCATTTCCGTCGACTAAACATTTTAAGAAAACACATCATTTTGAATTAATGTGTGCAGGCATACAAGATAAATGTACAACCACCTTGGATTGAAAACAAAATACAACCTTATATACAGATGTGCTTTGGCCTCTTGTTGAAACGCAATGTTAATACCGGTACATATACTATTAATGGTATTGAAAAAACAAACATATATTAATCAGTGCCGAAAGGCCCTCAAATGAGTGGTTAATAACATTGCTATGTATATTTAAAATTGTAAAATCCAAGTGTTGACTAATAAATAACAGGGGTTTGGGCCAAGAAAATGACTATATATCATTCTATATAGGCCAGTTATGACAAATTAGTAATTGTCCATTATTCAGCAATTTCCCTTGCAACGGCTACAACCCAAAATAGAGGATAAGTTTAACAACAGCCCCTTACAGATCTCACAAGGTGAAACTAATCACAATGGCCTTTTTGGAGAATGGTATTCCATACTTATTTAGTTTAGTAGGGAATGTCCCTATACAGGTGCACGCCAATTGTTTAAACATCAATGTATAATTCAAATAATACCCATCTACACCAAATAAAATCACAAAAAAACGAAAGAACATCCTTTGATATCTTTAACAAATGCAAACATTACTTTTTGCAAGAAAAATATCAGCATCGAAGCATCCGTATGGAGTGCAAAACTCTGGATAGCAAATGAACTGTGGCCACTTTATTAAAAAAAAGACCAGGAAGGAGAAAGAAAGATGTGCACTGGTGGACCCCGGCGCAGCCCTCAGTACGCGGGAGGCTGGTACTCCGCAGGCTGCTCCTGGGTGCTGCTGAAGGGCGACTGCTGGTACCCCTCAGGACCACTGTTGGGGTACGGTGGGGTAGGTGGGGGGGTATGCATTATCCAGGGGGGCTGGGTCTCTGTACTCCTGCTCAAAGGCATCCACACCTTGACTGAATCTTGTGTACGCAAAGAATGTCAGCGCAGCCTGATGGGGCAGAAGAACATCATTAGAACACCAGACATAGGACCATAGTACGACGTGCTACTGGGAGATATCGCGGCACGGAGCCGAGGGGCTCAACGGTCATCTTTTGGACCAGGGGGACATCCTGGAGCTAGAGTCCAAGTTAAGGCTCAAGTCTTAGAGCTTTTACTGCGCCTGTCTGGATTGCTTATGAAAGTGGTGTGCTCGTCAAAATACGCCTGTGTGTCTGTACGGCGTTATTACACAGCTTATGACTGATATATTTGTATAATGCAGTGTACAGCTCAGTCGTCAGTCGGCGTGCACCCGATGTGGAGAGTTAAGTTTGACAATAACGGAGGGAACGGCGTTCATGTTGATGCTTTGATTGTTCCCGAGTCCCAGATCTCACATCTGACTGGCGTCTCAGCTCCTTGAGAACCAGTCAATCCACCGTGGGCGGGACCTAGGTGCCACACGAGTCCATTTGGTAACAGCGAGTGTGTGCGTGTGTGCGTGCGTGTGCGGTGTTTGTAGCGCGAATAGACTACCCATGACGCGTATTGGAGAAGAAGAAGAAGGCGACCACGGCCTGGGCCGCGTCCACAGCCACCCCGGCCGTGTCGACGGTGAGGGCCCACTGGTGAGCCAGCAGGCAAGAAGCACACGAACCACAGGAACGTCCATTGCTTCCTGAACCCACACATAGACGTTCAACGCAACCATTATGGGGTGCATTTCAACAACACCACTTAAACGATTCAACATTGTGTGTGTGTGTGTGTGTGTGTGTGTGTGTGTGTGTGTGTGTGTGTGTGTGTGTGTGTGTGTGTGTGTGTGTGTGTGTGTGTGTGTGTGTGTGTGTTCAGGCGTACCTGAACTATTGAGGAAGTTCACACTTAACACACAAAGATGACTGAACCCTATAGTTTTAAAGCTACAATGAAGCTTTCATGTAGCCATTAGATGGTAAAACATAATTACAATTATACTAATGAAATAAAACTTAGGAGAATTTATTTTACCATTATCATGTTTGTTTTTTCAATTAGTTCCACTTCCTTAAGGGACTCCTGTGACCCAGACTGAGGCCAAAACGCACACACATGGTGTTACCTGAGAAGGCCAGATCCCCAGTGACGATGTACTTCCTCTCTTTGGCGTTGCTGATCTGAGGTTGGTACGCATCCAATGCGAAGAAGACCATACAGGCGATGAAGGCCAGAACGCCAATGGTGACCCCGTAACTGCAGGCGCTGTCGTTGTTCTTGTTGTACATGCAGGTCGCCTCTTTTGCTCTAGCTGTATTAATGTAACCTTCGCCTGTGATGGTGGCAAAAACCACAATGGCAAAAATCTGCAAAAGGGATTGTAATATGTTAAGATGAGAGATGGTGATAAAGGGCGTTGGGTTTAAAGAAACGTATAGCAGGTCATGTGCTGATCACACGACCAGTTACTCTCAGGTGAAGTCCAATCGAAGAGTAACTTGGTTCAACTTAAGTAAAGACAATGTTTACATTCGTGTTTTCCTTTCAAATGGTAGAATGCTCAAAGAGACTGTCGCTCCACACGGCCAGATCATGTTAGGAGACATGTTAGGAGACATGTTAGGAGACGACTGTCTCCTATGAGGAGGCTGACAGCGCGTCAAGTGCAAACAACACGTCAGCCACCACAACTGCCAGCCAGGAGCTTTGAGCTTGGAGGACATTGGTCTGGGTTTGTAAAGCAAACACCAGGGTATTCTATCTCAATAACAAAAACTACAATCATCAGGGAATTAACAACATAGTCGAGAGGGATGGAAATAATCTACAACAGTCCCAAACACAATGTCATTCTCTGAGGCGACTCGCTTCCGGAGATTATACAGTGGTCATCCTCTCATACCACATATCTTTTGTGAGTACGTTCTACAGAATGTCGGCAGGTCGGCCTTCACGTCTTGACATCCAGGATGTGAAGGTGCAGCGCGGCTGGCGCTCGTACAGCAGGCATGACGGCGGCTAACATCTGCTAGCCGCCTAGCTCCGGACACTCACCCAGCTCAGGAACCGCGTAATGGTCTGGGGCTGCTTCACAAAGTTCACCAGGTCGAAGGCACCTCCGGCCAACGAGGCCCCGTAGGCCCCACTTTCCATCTCTACTTTTAACAACAAAAGTCACTTTGTGAAGCGTCACAGCTGCTGCAGTCCACTTCTCACGGGCTTCCTGAAACTTTTTAAAGCCCGCCCCTTCCTCACTCCGGGAGTCGGGTCGCATGTTGCTGGGCAGTGTGTCGTGTTGCTCTATTGCACGGAGTGGACCTGTTGCATCAATTGTTGCGTAAGAAAAAGTTATTTTAACTTTCATCTATTGAAATAGATGAAGAAAGTTGACTTTTTTTTTAAGTAAACTTCTATGCTGATATTGTGACAAAATATTGCAGCAAAATAAGTCACAAAACAACACAGCTGAGGGTATGGGATTGATGTAGAATGTGTGTCTTTAAGTGGTGTAGGCTTACATTTGAACTAGTTTTACGCGTTGACTGAAATGTAAGGGACGGGGTGGAAGGCCCTTGACTTGTTGACCCGGGGGAACTTCCACCATTGCTGTCATGCCTGCTTGGGTCCGATGACATTGAGATGGGAGGCAGGGCATGGAAATGTTTCACCTTTCAACTGCCACAGTGCAGGATTTATAAGAGATAATTACCTTCATAAATCAACACCATTTAGCAAAGTTTTCATATCGGCAAAGTACACCAATACACCAATCCCGATGTATGGGTGGCATCGGCCGATCAAGGTGAAGACCTTATGTGCTACCAAGCACGAAGAGGACTAACTAACTAACTAATCGGCCGATCAAATCGGCAAACCGATATATCGGCTCGAAAGTAGCCAAAGAGAAGGTCTAGAACTGGATTTTACTCATTTGCTGATGCTGGCGAGAGAGGGAGGGAGGGATGTGGGGGAGAGGAGAGAGAGAGAGAGAGAGAGAGAGGAGGAGAGAGAGAGAGAGAGAGAGAAGGAGAGAGAGAGAGAGAGAGAGAGAGAGAGAGAGAGAGAGAGAGAGAGAGAGAGAGACAGAGAGAGACAGAGAGAGACAGAGAGAGACAGAGACGGACAGATGGATAACAGAGGCAGGACATAGTTTCCATGACTTGTTTTGATACTACTTGTTATTCCCGCTCCGGGGACTGTGATTGGACGAACATGGCCCAAACCAAGTCAGAGACCGGAAATGGAATTTGCGCACGAGAAGGGACAGGAAAGACAGGTTCCTGATAACACTCAGCACCCCCTAGTGTTAAACGTATACACATTTAGCTGACAGCTGCTTCAAAAGAGAATACCTCCCATTGAATGATTATGATCTGTTTCATAATCATATTATGTTACATTTTAAAGGAAATCACAGCTGATTGTACGATTCAGTTTTGCATGTGTCGTTTGGATGCACCCCCACCCCGATGTCCTTCACCGCTTCCACAGGAGCTAAACCATTGGTTCACTGACTTACACTGCAGTGACTTTACACTGGAGGGTTCTTACTCGAAACATTCAAACAACTATTATCTGCATTAGTTCCTTATACCCAAAATATATTCTCTACATCTTAAAACATCTTAAACTAATGTTTGTCCACCTGTGATAATAAGAGTTTATCAGACAATCTTGAAAAAATAAAATATAACCAATAACATTGTTGGTAGAATGGCCTTTGGCTTCATTAAAGGTTGGGTATGGAATTCTCTTTTTTGGCCATTTTTGCAAAATTACTTGAAATCCTTGTCATAACCCACTTACAGAATTAGAAGTACTACTACTGACATGAAAATTAAACAAGTCAATCATCTGTAGAACGGGCAGGGCTCGAAAAACTCCAGCCAATGATTTCCAGAACCACAGAGTGGCATTGGACAGTGAGTACGTCAATCAAACGTTCGTACCCCACTCCCCCTCCCCCCTCCCCCTCTCTCCCCTCTCCCTCCTCGCACGGCTCGCTCTCGCGCATCTGTGTTTGCGCTCGTGCATGATTGCGCGTCCATGTACTTGGAATGGGTGGAGTCAGAGTCAGCGTTGAAGGAGAGGGACCAGGACCATTTGAGTTGTGTATTTTCAAAATCTGGTGTTTCCAGTAGGGCCGAGCTCTCTGAGTGACCAACGACGTGCGTCGCGACGTAGGTCCCATTGGTCGCGTCGTAGGTGGCATTGGTCGCGACGTAGGTGGCATTGGTCGCGTCGTAGGTCGCATTGGTCGCGTCTTATGGCATTGGTCGCGTCGTAGGTCGCATTGGTCGCGTCTTATGTCATTGGTCGCGTCGTAGGTGGCATTGGTCGCGTCGTAGGTGGCGTTGGTCGCTGTGTTGGTCGCTCGTCTGGCTGCTTTCAGTCGCTGTGGTCGCTGGCTGGCTCGGTCGCTCAGTCTATGGGTGGTTAATCAGTTAATTTGCATGTTATCAACGGGTGCTCTCTGGCGAAAGCTACCCACAGCTCTTTATTGCTAATATTATTTAAATATTTTTCTGTTGAAGTAGAGTTTAAAATGATGAAATCTTTGCTCTATCAGTATCAATAAAATATATTAGTTGTAATTTGGGGTGTATTCAAATAATGTATTTTATATATTATATATAGCCTATTTGTTTTGTTAAATGTCATTAAGCCTAATAAGGTATATTATGTAGAAAGTTCTTTGGTATAGTTATATAGTTTAATTTAAGTGTAACGAGTGGATGTCAATAATACCACAGCCAGCCGCAGCCAGCAGCCTGCGGCTGGCCTGTCGTCGCAGCCAGCCAGCCGATACCAGCCAACCACAGCCGTAATTACGTTGTATAATTATCATACCATCGTACAAAATCATTCTAAAATGTTAAAATGAAAGAGGCCGATTGCGTCAATAAGTTTGACTAAAAGAGCAAAAATATATCTGGCCGTGGAGAGAATCAAAGACCCACCCTCGCGTCTCTGCCGCTTGTACCACTGTGGTATCATTGACATCTACTCGTTACACTTAAATTAAACTATATTACTCTATAACAAAGAAATTTGTACATAATATACCTTATTAGGCTTAATGACATTTAACAAAACAAATAGGCTATATATAATATATAAAATACATTATTTGAATACGCCCCAAATTACAACTAATATATTTTATTGATACTGATAGAGCAAAGATTTCATCATTTTAAACTCTACTTCAATAGAAAAATATTTAAATAATATTAGCAATAAAGAGCTGTAGGTAGCTTTCGACAGAGAGCACCCGTTGATAACATGCAAATTGACTGACCGAGCGACCGAGCCAGCCAGCGACCACAGCGACTGAAAGCAGCCAGACGAGCGACCAACACAGCGACCAACGCGACCTACGACGCAGAGAGCTCGGCCTTCCTCGGTGTTTCGCAAATCCCATACCCAGCCTTTAAGTGGTTCAAAAAACATTAAAGTAAAGTCAAGTTTTCAGATAGATGAGAAAATTTGTTTAGCCTCTTATCTTGTTTTCCATGAGCTGAAATGTATGCCCAGGAAGTACATTGGGTAAATGTTTAACTGTGATCTAAGGATTATAAATAAAAGGACCGCTTGGTGTCGCTGCTTAATTAATGACACAATGATGATCATCCACCAGGGGGCGGACTTTCCTCTTTATATGGATTCAACTTCAATGGTCAATTTGAACCTCATTAGGGTTTTCTTCAAGGTATAAAACATAATGACCTACAAGGTTATTTTTTGTTGTTGGTATAGTCCGACTGCCTATTTGCCTTGCTTTATTTGCCTTATGTCTGTTTTATTCTGTTTTCATTTTGCCCTCTTTATTCTGAGGTAGGTTATTAGCGAACACCACAAAATTAACATCACATTAAAAGCAGAACCCTTATCCATACCAACGTATTGCGGGATCAGCTGCACACACTTCCCATTCAAGGAGGGGAATATGGAACCATGGGATCTTCCAGTTTCACATGATGGAAGCCATATGATGAAAGTTGTACCACTTAATTTACTTTGAATAGCCTACCTCAAACGGATTGATCTGTTACATATTTATTAGTAATATAGTGGTGTGGTTCGGTGTTCGTTGCTGTTTGTTTTGGTTAGCAGGAAGGAAGCCGATAAGATACTTGATCTGTCTTCATTAATCAGGGAAAAGGCCGCCGTCCATTGATGAACTACATTACCCAGAGGCCTTTGCACGAACCCAGACCGGCTAGTTGGCGACGTGGCCTAGCGACGTAACGAACGCGACCGGGTTGATTCAAAAGGCGCAGACGTCTCCTGACCGGCTTGTGCTTCGAATCCATTAACGCTCCACGATGTCTGGGAAGATTAAGAACCGAAGTGGGGCTAACGCCGACCTGACCTCCGGCGGCGTGTCGTGCGATGAGCGCATCCTGCGGGACTGCCACCAGCTGTACGCGGACCCGGAGAGCGGTGAGTTGGCCGGGGAGCGGCGTCACCCGGCGGGGCTCAGGGAGACGTGGCGGCCCGGGGAGCGCCGACACCGGCAGGGCTCAGTGGGACGTGGGGATTGTTCGTCCGTGTTCGTCTTACACGGAGAGCTAATGTTCGTGCCGACATGGCAACAATCTATAACAGAGATGGAGGGCTTTCCTCAAGCTGACCAGACAATAACCAGCAGTGCGTCCGTTGGCTCTACGGGTGAGCCGGACGCACAGCGCGGTCTGGTGGCGCTGAACTACCGTTTGGTGGGCGGCGAGGGCTCCCATAGTCTGGTACCATTCGGACTCGCATACCGGTAGTCTCTGGATTTATTTTAATTATTCTCCGTCTGTAATACTACAATACATTGCTGTGTGGATCGTGGTCGTGTTTACCCCACAAACATTGAACTAGAACCGGCGCTGCGTCATTCGGTTCCACAGAGGAACAGGACGAACCAACGTGACCTGTGACCTCAGGACGAACCAAGTGAACCCTCCGACCTGTGACCTCAGGACGAACCAAGTGCCCCCTCCGACCTGTGACCTCAGGACAAACCAACATGACCTCAGGACGGACTAACATGACCTCAGGACGAACTAACTTGACCTCTGACCTGTGACCTCAGGCCTCATCACGGTGGCCCAGTCCGTCGGGGTGACCCTTCTGCCTCCCAGGAAGAAGATCACCGTCATGTTGATGGGGAACCACTCTGCTGGGAAGAGCTCGTTCATCAACTGGTAATGTTCCTGCTCCACCCCTTGGAGCCATTAAAGACTAGACCATGCACCAAAGCTCATCTTGAATGTTCTAGGAAGTGTTCTCAAGGGAACTGGTTGACCAGGTCATAACCCTCAGTGATTAGCCTGATGTACTCCACCAATGCTGCACGCAAGTCGCCGTGGCCCTTCCTCTCCCTATGATGAGTAACACCTGCTGGGATGTCTGACGGCCCCCCTCCTCCTCCTCAGGTACGTCGAGGAGCACATCCAGAGGACGGGCGTGGCCATCGAGACGCAAGGCTTCAGCTTCGTCACCAGCGGCCGCAAGAGGGAGTCCCTCACAGTGAGTCTGAGACCCTGCAGTACGAGGTCTCCATGTCGTTGGGGTCCGACCGGGGTCCGTATTGAACCACCAGGGGGTCTAAAGACCACATAAAGAGCTGCTTTTCAAACCGTGGTTTCGACGAATGACCGCGCGAGCTTACGCACTCGTGGGCCTTGGCGAGAAAGCCATCAGGCCGTGCATGCTTTGTGACCTCGTGGTGCCACTGTCTTAAGGTCTTTAAGCGAAGGTCTTTCAAACTACTCTGGATTGTGTTTTCTTCCTCTCCAGGGGAACGCCACCCTCCATCTGTACCCACACTTCAAACCTCTGCAAGAGTTCAAAGGTGATCCGCCGCTCGGTTCGCAATTTCCAGATTTGTCTGCCAGCTTTTCCAGACGGCGGCTCCTCGCGAGGTCTGTCCTGGGGGGTCTCCTCCCGTCGCCCGGTGTGTTGACCCCCGCTGTGGCCCTCTGACCCCCCCCAGGTGTGTCGGAGTACCTGGGCACGGAGGTGTGCACATCTCGGCAGAAGCGCTTCAGCCTGGTGACCTTCGTGGACTCCCCGGGGCTGGTGGACGGGGACATGAAGTACCCCTTCGACGTGGACGAGGCCATCATGTGGCTGGGTGGGTCCACGACGCTCTCTCTCTCCTTTCTATTGGTTCTCTGTTGCTCCTCCCGCCCGGCCCCTGGTTGGAGGCGGGGACTCCACGGCGTCCACGCCGCTGACTCCGCCCACGCTCGTGACCATGGCCCAGGTGTACGTGGAGGTCGCCAGGTGAATCGGAGCGCTGCATCAGGACTCGATGGCTGCAGCCGGTCTAGAGGAGGTGGTGGTGGTGACGCACGCCTCAGATAACGGTGACCAGCGAGGCGTTGACCCTTAAGTCAACAGGCTGTGTGCGGCTCTCTGACGCCCTTTGGTCCTTGTGGTGAAGTTTGAGCCCGGCCATCGCAGGTGGCCTTGATATGCCCGTGTAGAACGGCTCACGTTTTGTAGTCCGGGCTGATTCACGCCATGAAGACCTTTAGCATCACCATCCTTTCCCCGTAGCTTCTCAGAGCCGGTTTCATCACGTGTCCCCTGAGCCTGCCCTCGGTCCCTCTGTTGAGATGCGGGGGGACGAGGTCCCTGAGGGTCTGTGTTTGGTGTCCCTCCCCAGGCGAGCTGTGTGACCTGATCCTGGTCTTCTTCGACCCCATGGGCCAGGCGCTGTGTAAGAGGACCCTGAACATCGTGGAGCGCCTCAACGAGAAGCACGGAGACCGGCTGCACTTCTACCTGAGCAAGGCTGACGAGGCCGGGAGTGAGTCGGACCGGCAGGTAGGAGCCCCGCACCGGCCCCCCCAATTAGCAAGGGGCCCCCAATTAGCAAGGGGCCCCCAATTAACACCGGGTCCAATAAGTACAATAAACAACCGATTGCTAATCCTGAAAAATGTAACGGAGGTGATGAGCACGCCGTTCTTATCGCCATGGCTACCAGGTCGCCTAAAGCCCCACTGAGACTCGCAGGAGGCTGACTCCCACGGAGCGTATTACTGGAGGGATTAATGCGGGGCCCCGAGACGTAGGGCCTCCAGCAGGACAAAGACCCCTTGTTCAGTCCTTCCAGAAGTCCCCCTGACCAGCAACACGGCTCGGTGGTCCCAGCTGCCGTCCTGGTCGGTCACCAGACCAAGACGACGTATTGGAGACGGTGATGGGGGCCCCCCCATCAGTCAGATGGGGGCCCCCATCAGTCAGATGGGGCCCCCCCATCAGTCAGATGGGGGCCCCCCATCAGTCAGGACAAGTTATCCTCCAGAAGGCCTCGTCGATTCAATCCACTCGTGTCATTAGAATGTTATCATGACTGAGTGTGGGGGTGCAGCCAGGCTGTAGTGTATGTGGGGGTGAAGTGTATGTGGGGGTGCAGAAGGGTGCCGTATAAGAGGGGGTGCAGCAGGCTGTAGTATATGTGGGGGTGCAGTATAAGAGGGGGTGTAGTATAAGAGGGGGTGTAGCAGGCTCCATCAGCGCTGTGTGTGTGTAGCGGGGTGCGTGTGTTCTTCATGTCTCCCGTCTCCGTTCCAGAGGGTCATTGATGCAGATCGTCCAGGAGCTTTGTAAGCGGCCCGGACTCAACAAGTGTGGGCTTCGACATGCCCACCATCTACATCCCCAACCCCAACAAGGTACGCCTCCGCCCCGGGACGGCGGCCGGCGCGCTGACCGGGCCCCACCAGTCCTCCTTTCCACTGTGCCTGCCCTGAAACCCACTCTGGCAGAAGAACTTACCGGCGTCTAAACGACGAGTAAAACCCGAGTATTTTTAAAACTCCAGGTGGAGAGGGTGTGCTTCCTCTTTTATAGATAGAGCTGCCTATTTGGCACGGTCATTTTCAAAGACACATTGGATTCACTCCCACTGTGATCCAATGTGTCTTTGAAAATGTTTGAAATACAAATAGCATTTGTAAAAAAAGCTTTATTAAATGCCTTTCGAATATATATATTCCCAAGATGGCTTGACTGTGGCCATATCCTCCATCTTGGATCGGTTTAAACGCTGTTGAAAACGCGTCACTCGAGGTTTCGGGCGTGGCCTGTGGTCTACCCCAAGATGGCTGACTGTGGGCCCGGGGTCACCTCCCCAAGATGGCTGACTGTGGGCCCGGGGTCACCTCCCCAAGATGGCTGACTGTGGCCCGGGTCACCTCCCCAAGATGGCTGACTGTGGCCCTGTGTCTCCTGCAGCCCAGCCGCTGTGTGAAACCAGATCAGAGGTGGTGTGTCGCACGGTGGAGAAGACCCATCAACCAGACGGTGGCAGAACACGCTCAACTCCCCGCTGGAGAAGGACTGCGAGGCATCATTCAGAGGCCATCCCCGACAACGCTCTCCGTGGAACAGGTAGGGGGGCCGGGGCCGTATGGGGGATATACGACGGCAGCTGACCACGACCGCGACGAAGTGCGCCGGGAGTGACCGTCATGCCGACGATGAAGCGAGTGGCCTGACTAAAGCCGGGTTCCTCCTTGCAGGCAGACCGGCGTCGCCCAAGCAACCGTCCGGCGCGCGCTGTAAGGGGCTGCTTTCCTGGCCCTTGCTGGTGGCTTCGTCGGTGCCGCTGGGCGCGCTGCTGGCTCCTGCGTAACGTGCTGGGAAGCCTTCTCCCAGAGAGCCTGCTGGTTGAGCATGAGCCACTGAGCGGCCCAAGCCGAGCCACGATGGCCCTTGTCCCGTCTACCTGTCGCGTGTTTAACATCCCCCAGGAGCCCGTGTACACTCATACCCTGGAGGAGTCTTTACCCTGGGCCCCCAGGGGACCGAGGCCCTGTCCCTCTACCTGGTGAGTGTTTAACCCCCCAGGAGGCCCTGTCCTCTACCTGGGGAGGGTTTAACCCCCCAGGAGGCCCTGTCCTCTACCTGGTGAGTGTTTAACCCCCCAGGAGGCCCTGTCCTCTACCTGGTGAGTGTTTTACCCCCCAGGAGCCCTGTCCTCTACTGGGGAGGGTTTAACCCCCCAGGAGCCCTGTCTTCTACCTGAGGGAGGGTTTAACCCCCACCAATGGCTCCTGGCGGACACAGGCTCCGGATCGTGTCGGGGGGGGGGGGGCTTTTGGTTTTATATTTTGCCCACTTGACTAAAGTTCATTTTGCAGTAGTGCTTGTATTGGACAGATAGATATTGATCATTCAAACAATAAATAGCGCTGAATGTCTATGCTTAGTTTCAGATCTGGGTTTTTCCTGTGCCAGACTGCAATATTTATAGTTAGAGGTAACCACCAACATGAAAACCAGAGAGCTGTTCTATGGGTGGAAAAAGAAGCAATTGTGAAGCTGAGAGAGGATGGAAAGTCCATCATCTCCATAAAAACAAACTGTGTTGACATCAGCAACACCTCCAGAGGCCAGGAGTGAAGGTATCATTATCTTACTGTTCGCAGAGAAAAGACTTCACATGAACAAAAGTTACAAGAGGCTAACACCCAGAAAGATGCAAACCATCAATTAGCAAAAAAGAATTAGGTCTTCAGCTGGATTTAGCCAAAAAGTACAGAGACGAGCCTAAAAAATTCTGGGACAACGTTTTATGGACTGATGAGACAAAGATTAAACTTTACCAAAATGATGGAAAGGCTTGAAGTTTGGAGAAAGAAAGGATCTGCTCATGACCCCAAACATACAAACTCATCTGTGAAACACGGTGCAGGTAATGTCATGGCTTGGCCTTGCATGCTTCTTCTGGACGGCTCATTAATCTTCATGATGATGTTAATACAGGATGGGCAACAGCAAAAATGAACTCAGAAGTCTACAGAACATATTGTCTGCCAACTTTAAGAAAAAATGCAAACCAAACTGATTGGAAGATCATTTCATCATGCAACAAGGATAAATGATCCAAAACACACTGCAAACACAACAAAGGAGTTCATCAGGGGCAAGAAGTGGAGGGTTTTAGACTGGCCATGTCAATCTCCAGTCTTAAACCCTATAGAGCATGGATTTGACCTGCTAAAGAGGAGACTGAAGGCAGTAACCCCCCAAAACAAACAACGACTGAAAGGGGCTGCGGTGAAACCCCAGAAAAACATCACAGAATAAGAATGCACAAGTTTGGTGATGTCAATGGGTCACAGGCTTGATGCAGTTAAGCAAAGGATTTGCAACAAAATATTAAGTCTTATTTACTTAATTCATTTGAAGTCGATCTGTTACAATACTTTTTGCTCACATAAAAATGTGTTTTCCTTTACAAAATAAGCTATCTTCAAGTTATTATCGGATCCAGTGTAAATACCTGGAAAATAAAAGCTGACTGAGATGTGCATCTCGTCTCATATTCATCTTTTTGGTGTCAAACCCCAAATGTCTCCAGTTCTACAGCAAATGCAAGGAACTGGCCCTCAGTTGGTCCTATGGAGGGACTGTGTGCTGTATGATTAGTACAGTATTCTTTTACATTTTCTCTTAAGTTTGCGGGTATGAGCCTGGGGGCTGCTGGTAGGATTAACGTCTCCCTCTCTTCCCCCCCCAGGCCCCTGTGGTGCGGCGGGGTTTCGAGTCCCTTCTCCGTAGAGCACCAAAGCTGTACGCCTGCGGAGCCTCGTTTCCTCTCCTTCCTCCTCCTCATCCTCGCCCGCTTCTCCTCAGGTACTTGTGTGTGTGGGTGGGGGTGGAAGGAGGTGTGTCCATGTCTGTGGGCGGTGACCATGCTTGTGTGTGTGTGTGAGGGGTTGGAGAGATGCATCCCCGGTGGATATGGGTCTTATGTTCCCGGTCTCTATCTCCAGACCGGACCACTTCTGTCCGGCCGGCAGAAGAGACACAGCTGCAGGAGAAAGCTGGATAGTATGGCAGGACGTGGTCAAGAGCAAAAAAGTTAGAAGGGTTTCTCTTTCACAGACGTGGTGCTAAAAATAAATGTTGCAATAAAGGTTTCTAGGAAAGACATGTCGGATACTAATATCAAGAGTCGCTCTGTAAATAATTTGGATAGCGTAAAGGGTTCTGGCCTCATCGAAACATGCTTCCTTTTACAGAAAAAGTTGTACAGCGAAATACCTGCGGCCAGAGCGTTGGAGATCAGGAATGACATGTAGAGGACGGACGCCGCAGGAAACCATTCCCCCGGGACGGTTGGCTCGTGTGTCCATGGTTTATAGGAACCCTTGGAGTCAACAGGTGTTCCACTGGTTTATAAACCCTGTAGGTCTATCGTCGGTTTCACTGGTTTATAGAAACCCTTTGGAGTCACGGTGGTTCCACTGGTTTATAGAACCCTGTGGAGTCACCGGTGGTTCACTTGTTTTATATGAACCCTGTGGAGTCACGTGGTTCCACTGGTTTATAGAACCCTGTGAGTCACGGTGGATTCCACTGGTTTATAGAAACCCTGGTGGAGTCACGGTGGTCCCAGCTGTGTATAGGAACCTGTGGAGTCACCACGGTGGGTTCCACTGTTTATAGACCCTGTGGAGTCACGGTGCAGTTCCAGTGGTTCCACTGTTATAGAACCCTGTGGCAGTCACGGTGGTTCCACTGCTTTATAGAACCCTGTGGATGTGCGACGGTGCGTATCCACTGGATATAGGAGAGCCCCTGTGGTAGTCACGAG
Organism: Melanogrammus aeglefinus; assembly: GCA_900291075.1. NCBI lineage: Eukaryota > Metazoa > Chordata > Actinopteri > Gadiformes > Gadidae > Melanogrammus > Melanogrammus aeglefinus. The sequence continues at coordinate 846 of OLKM01005040.1, read as the reverse complement.
GTCGTCGTTTTCCACTGGTTTTTATAGAACCCTGCTGGAGTTCACGTGGTCCAGCTGGTTAGTAGAAACCCGTGCGTGCAGGTATGTCACCCGGTGGTTCCACCTGTTATAGAGACCCTGTGGGAGTCACGGTCGTTCAACTGGGTTTATAGACCCTGTGGGACGTCAACGATGGTTCACATTTAAGAACCCTGTACGACAAGTGGTCCCACTGGTTTATAGAACCCTTAACGCGCTACTTGCCGTCTTTAGAATAACTCTTGGTCAATCATTGACTTTGAGTGGCCGTAACACGTCGGGCCTTTGGTGACCAGTGTGTCAATACGGTGATTGGTCATGTTGTCCTCTTATCGCTGTACAACTCAATCCACGCGAGTACTTTCAGGATCAGGGTTAATTTCTCCTTTCCTGTTTTAGCAATTCTTTTTTTTCAACAAGGATAGGCCTTTCTAACTTTAACTATTTTTTTAATCATTTTAAAAAACAGCGATTTTATACTATTTCAGGAGGTGCTCGCGAAGAGAAGCGCAAATAAGAAGGCGAGCGTGAACACGTCATCTATTTAGAATAATGTTAGGCCGTATTTAGTACGATTGCAGCATGTTGTATTTTGTTGAGATGGCATTAGCCGATTCCTTAGTCAGATTTTGTTCGACAATGTGCAATGTGTTTTTTTTTTTAAGGTCTTCCAGCATTTTAATATTGTACTTTCACACAAGGTGGAAACCGTTTGTCAATGAAATTAAAGTTGTTATAATGTACCAGATTCAAAACGCATCAAAGTATTATGACACTGATATCATTGAACACATGTTTTTTCTGGTGGTGCTACAAATAATGTAAAAA
>OLKM01005039.1:0-18749 GCA_900291075.1 Melanogrammus aeglefinus | reverse complement strand
ACCTGCTTGCGTTTCATGCAGACCATTGACTATATATCCAGCTTCCAGACGGCCAGTACTGTGGCACCAAGCAAGCTGACAATGCCTCAGGAGGAACTATAAGTTTCCATTGTTGTGAGTAACCTCATTGTGTCTTTTTTCTCTTTCAAGCTGGCTCGTACGCTCCAGCATTGGGTTATGCAAGCGTTTTATTGGCCTGCACAAAGGGGTCAGCAAACTAAAGACAGGTGTAAACATTCCTGGTCCTCCTTGTAGCAGATACTATCTTTTCTGCTCTATAATGTGTTATATAACACAACCAAACAATATATTTTACAAATAAGAAAACGAAGTCTCGCTAAACAGCGTGCATAAACAAGTGAACTTCCACTCATGTGGCGATCGGCAGGTATTGGCATGTACAACACAAAAATGGCGGACGGAGACATTCTAGGTTATGCTAGCAACGCCACAAGTGGGATTTTAAACATACATTAAAACTAAAACAACTTATCGGTTACCTGCACAATGGGTCAGCAAACATAAAGGACAGGTGTTAAACATTTCCTGGTCCACCTAGACAAAATAAATACATATTGACAAATTCAACTACAATATCCAAAAATCAAATAAAAGAAACAATACTATGGCAAATATCAGAAGTGTATTAAACAACCGTCTAGAGATAAGTGACAATGATAAAATTACTTACAATAAATGTTTCATGTGGACACGTTTTATGCTCAACCTACCTGCAGCAGATAGGCCTACTTCTTTTCTGTTACAGGATTATCGGCAAGCCACAATTGCACATATCAAAATAAAAGTCTTGACCCAATGATACAGGATTTTAACTATTTACGATTACTCATTTCATTTGCTCCGTTACATTACACCCCCTTAAATTCCTGCTAATGGACTTTACCTGGTAAAACACTCACCAAAATAAAGAGGAAGAGAGATAGAAAAAAAAAAAAAAAAAATTATACAGGCACTTAACAATGTCACTAAAACCAAATAATCACTAGCTTGTCGATTAGGACCTCCAACTAAGGAGTACTTAAGGATGGCGATGGCGCATTACCAAGACCAAAAGTAGACTCTTGAGATGCCTGTTACACCTCAAATATTGCTATAAATGATACTTATCTCTAACTGTGTCTTACTGTGTCTACAGACTGACTACACTGACATCTAGTACCTACATGTTGAATCTCAAAACAAACTTTTAACTAAATAAATGAAAGAGTTCACTGTGGACTCTGAAGTTTCAAGGACTTGCTCATTCATTTCGCAAATTAGCCTCTCTGGGGGATTGACAGCCCTGCCTCGTCTGGTTTTAGCTACTGTGTCCTCAAAACCCAGAAGTTGAGTGCATACTCTAAGTGTATCTGTGGATACCTCTTCATGTGCAATGACCACGGGGTGGAGCTCAGCACTGTGTCGGCCATTGATTATAGGGGGAACATCACTGTCCTCCAACCTCCTATCACTGCCGATGACACTAGCTGAGTTGAATGGCTCAGACACATCATACCCTTCAGAGAGGCCAGTCTGCCTATCCTCCAACTCAGAATCATTAAGGCTGGACAGCACCCAGTGTACAGTCCGGTCAACGCTGCCATCAATCTCATCTGGGAGGTTGACTATGGGAACTATCCCCTCACTGACATCCACCTCAACTACAGGATTGACTTCAGGCATTACCTCGCCTCTGTGATCTACTTCTTCTGAAGGGCTGACTTCAAGAACCACCTCACCACTACCCCTGGTGTGGGTGTGTTCTCCATCACCAATCGGTAAGAAATTCAAAGGAAGCAGTAGATTTCGGTGGACTACCTTCAGTTCGTCAGAATTAACGTCTTTGATCTTGTAGACATTGATGTCAGGATTCAAAGCCACAATTTCGTACATTGTTGACTCCCATTTGTCAGCTACCTTCCTTCTCCCTCTTTCACCTCTGTTCGCAACGAGCACTCTGTCACCAATGATTAGAGGTGACCCCTTGACCTTCCTGTTATGGAGCCTTGCGTGTCGAGTCTGTTCTTTCTGACTGTGTCTTTGTGCAATCTGCACCGCTTCACGCAGGTCTTTTTTCAGACGTGACACAAACTCATTGTGGTCCACCACAACATCGTCATAAACCACAGTTTGAAACAAGTCGTCAACTGGGAGACGAGGGACTCTACCAAACATCAGATAGAAAGGTGCAAAGCCTGTCGTCTCATGCTCTGTGCAATTGTAACAGAAGGTGAGTAGCTGTAACATCTGGGGCCACTTTGCTTTGGACTTAAGGGGCAACGTTCTGATCTTGGACCCAAGGGTCCTGTTGAATCTTTATACCACACCATTGCCCATGGGGTGGTATGGTGTTGTGTGCGACTTCTCGACACCTGAAAGAATCAACAGCTCCCTGATCAATGTGCTTTCAAATTTCGCTCCCTGATCAGAATGAATCCTCTTAGGGAAACCGTATATGAGAAAAAAATCATCCCAGAGCTTCCGAGCCACTTGCTTGGTGGACTGATTTTTGCATGGAAATGCATGAGCCATTTTGGAAAAATGGTCAGTCACAACAAGCACATCCATGGACTTCCATCACTGACCTCTGCAGACCAAAAGTCAATGCAGACCAGTTCCATCGGCTCCGATGTGCGGATGCTCTCAAATGGAGCGCAAGCACCGGGCTCTGGTGTCTTTCCAACAATACAGCGATGACAGTTTTTCACATGATCATCAACGTCTCTTTTCTTGCCAACCCAGAAGAATCCCTGCCTAGCCCGAGACAGCGTTCGGCTCTTCCCTTGGTGACCAGCGGAATCATGTATTCCATTCAGTACTTGCGCTTTGAGAGAGTTGGGCACGACAAAGAGAAAAAGTTGTCTGTTCATGCCTTGATCTTTTCTCACCTTGTACAGTAAGCCATCATGGATAACCAGCCTTTCCTAATACTTCAGAAGCTGACGCACACTGAAGGACTCATCTGTTCTCTCATTTTTCGATGGCTTCCGCCGTCTCTCGATATAGTAGAGGACTCGTCTGATAGTACTATCCTGCCCTTGTTGGTTCACAAGACTACTGTGAGGAATGGGGGAGTCAACCTGCTGCAGTTGAGGAACAGCTGGACTCGCACCCAGGACTTCACTCAGACCACTGGAATGAGCTTCCAGAACAGCTGAAACACTGGAGCTCCGACCGAACCAGTGTCTGAGGCTTCGTGGGCGGATGTGTTATGTGGATTTTTGCCTGATCTCAGGACCATCTGATGATTGTTGGAGTACCTGAAGGCATTTTGGACTGTGTCATCCAACACCACGGAAATTTCTCAGGAGAGACATGTATGGCTCAGTAACAATGCGGTGGCTTACGCAAGACTGGACGAAGGGTTCTCTGCTTAAAGCATCTGCCACACAGACGTTTCTGGGGCCTGGGACATACTTTATGTCGAAGCTGTATGATGCAAGTTTAGCCACCCATCGCTGTTCACAGGCATCCAGTCTGGGCTTTGTCAAAATGTATGTCAAAGGGTTGTTTTCAGTCCATGCTGTGAAATGTCTTCCCTTTAGCCAATGGCTGAACTTTCACAAACAGCCCACTTCAGTGCAAAGAATTCAAGTCTATGAGCAGGGTAGTTCATCTGTGAACGAGACAACGTTCTGCTGGCAAAGGCTACCGGTCTTGCTATCTCCTCACCAGGAGATAGCAAGTTCTCTCTCTTGAGAGAGAACTGCTCCAACTCCGTCAAAAGCCGCGTCAACACCATGAGATCGTCCAGGTATCACAGGACACTGCTGAAGTTCTCATCGCCAAAGATTGACATCATCATTCTCATGAATGTGGCTGGACTGTTTGAGAGACCCTGAGGCAGTCTGTTGTACTCGTGCAGGCCGAAAGGAGAAGAAAAGGCTGTACATTTCTTATGCTCTTCCTGCAAAGGCACATTGTAATAGCCTGATGTCAGATCCATTGTGGAAAAGAAGACATTCCCGCCCAGTGCAGTCAACACATCAGACTGGTGAGGCAACGGGTAGGCGTCTCTGACCGTCCGAGCATTCAACCACCTGAAATCTGTACAGATCCTTAAGTCGCCATTCTTCTTCCAGTCAAGCACGAGGGGAGATGCATAATCACTGTGTGACTTGCGAATGATTCCCTCCTCCTCCATATCGTTCAGTCGTCCTTAGTTTAGCATACTTGCTTGGTGGTACACGCCTGTAAGGCAAACGAAAGGGTCGGTCATCAGCCAGATGAATGCGATGGACAAAGTCACTGGCTTCTCCACAGTCCATTTAGTCCCTTGAAAATATTGACTCATATCTCTCAATAGTCTGGAGCAGCTTGTCTTTCCAGTGTGCTGACACCTCACAAGACTCCAGATCGATGTCAGCGAGGTTCAAACTGCACAAGGCACGTTTCATCTCCTCTTCTGACCTGGAGGTCTAGGGGCTGCTGTCCGTACACTGCACATTTGACTTGATCTGTTCTGGCTGTGGCAGGTCTTCCACAGCAATACACGGTGACACGTCAGCTATCTTAGCATTTTTCCTCAGGACTATTCTATGATTGGTTGGGTTTATAACTTTCACCGGAATGGAGCCATCACCCTAAAGCGGTGTGATCACTCTGCCAACCATTATCTGCTTAGGTCTTAGGCCGCGTTCAGACTGCAGGCAAATCTGATTCAAATCTGATTCCTTCTCATATCCGATTTTTAGGGCTGACTGTCCACACTGTTTTAGCAAGTGTCCAAATCGCATTTGGCTCTGTTCAGACTGGGCCACATTATTGACCCATCTGACAGGTTGCTGTAGCAACGACGTCGGAGCGGAGGCGTCATCCAGCGCGTGTATTGTGTGACGTCATGTAATAGCGACGAAAAACAATAACAAACAAGATGGATCAAAGAAAGCGAAAGACTTTCATAAATCAACTTATTCCGATACATGCCCTCAAGCTTCGCTTGAACGGACCCATCTCTCCACAGATTAATGAGGCATTTCGTTTCTTCCTCTGTCCAAGGACTGAGGCGGGTGGTTTGGCGCATTGGGTCAGGTCTGGCGTCGCTTAGAGTGACGTCACAGACAGTCAAAACCGATCTGAGTGTTTGGAGCTGTTCAGACCGAGACGCATCTGTCCAAATGCGATCTGAAACTACCTCCCGGAGGTGGTTTCGATCCGTTCTGCAAAAATCGGATTTCATGTGACTTGGGACTGTTCAGACTTCAAAAGAGTCATCCGGTTCCAATCTGGATGGGCTAAAAATCGGATTTTTGCTGGCAGTCTGAACGCGGCCTTAATCTTGACTTTGTCGGCTCAACGATGACTGTGCTACCCACAGACAAGGCTGAAGACACGGGTAGCTTACCCCAAACCAGGTGCTCTGTTTGTGGCTCTAATGTCACACTTCTCATGAGCTTTATAGTGCCCACTCTGTCTGGCACAGACTCACCTCTCCACCTCTGAGTATTGGAGAAAAGGGACAAAAACTGAGAGCATTCATCACTCTGGTTATTGCTGGGCATGGACGTGAGCTTCCAATAGCCACCTGTCTCTCTCAGACACGTCAAAAGCCTGTTGATGACGTTACTGCCCAGAATCATCTCCTCAGATTGACCTGGGACAACTAAGGTGGGAACAGTCATTAAACAACCGTACACTCTGACTTGGAGGTCATAGATTGCTGTTGGAGTGACCCCATGGCCTCCACAGCCAACAATCACAATATCTTGAGCTGACTACTTTGAAATGCCGGGAATGTATTGCAACAACATGGCTTCAGCAGACTCACTAAGAGTACACGCCATGGATCCACTATCAATAAGCGCTTTGAAAGAAAGTCCATTCACTATTGAAGCTGATGTGTAAAATAAACTATCAGACCTGGGAACTGTCTGCAAATTCTGAAAAAGAACTGTCTTCTCTGACGAACAATCACTACTGTACAACTGACTAAGAGATTTATAGTCAGAAAAAGCCTCAAAGCTAGAAGTGGGAAGCACACTTTCACAATCTACGTGGTCCTCCCCCACACGCAGATGTTAGTTTGACGCCTGGCCACCGGGACCGCACTCTGTCCCCTACGTGGACATCTGTCCCTTGCATGGTCAGGAGAAAAACACTGGAAACACAGTCAGTTATCCTTACAGTGTGACAAGGCAGAATGCGAGGGGTCTTTGCAAACTAAACACGGTGTGTCTTTAAGACCTTGAATACGAGGTAGACCACTTGTCCTTCTATCCGCTGATCTGGACTGAGCAGTATTCATAAGAACCTTCCCCATCATACCAATCATCCTCTCCAGAGCAGAGTGATCAGCTGATGTGGACTGTGGTGTTGACTGATCGCTACACAGTGGAGCTGGGCTACTCTTCACCTCCATCCTGTTCACAGCCACGTTCTTCTCCCCAACAGCCCCATCTTTCCCTATCCCTGCTACTCTGATGACCTTCTCTGAGTGGTACTCATCCAAAACTTCTTGCACTTCCGCAGCCAACCACTTGTCGATGGTCTTAGAACGAAAAGTGAGCAATAGACCTGAATCTGGCCAGTTCCTAATGAACATACGTGCGACCTCTATAGACAAGCTGTCTTGCTGCTTACCCTGTTCCATGAGACACTCAACAGCAATATCAGCAGCACAGTTAAGGCGAAGCCATAGGCATCTTCTCGTGGTTCAGGGAAGGTTGTGTCTTGCAGAGGCAGTGGTGAAAACTGCTTGCAACTGAAATGCTTTCTTAAAAGGCTATAGATAGAAGCTGGACTATGACTGATGTCAACGCCACTTGATTTAATGCCCACCTTGACTACATCCTTGGCCTTGCCCCTCAAATGGATGAGAATCTCTTCACCCTGCTCCTCAATAGATAGACCACCCTTCTTTATGAAAGTTTTCATTAGCTCAATCCATTCTTCAAGAGTAACTGAGTCTGAATTCTCACCTCTGAAAGTAGGGGGATCTCTCACCTTCCTCTGACTCATTACATCTAGCTGAGATGAGGATACAGAGTCCTGAGCTGGAGCGTAGCTACCACTGTGTACACTTGTCTACCCACTGTTTGAGTAGACAAAGCCGCTGCCGGACTAGACCTACTCAAGTGTGTGAGAATGCTGTCTGCTAGTTGTTGACCTATGTGTTGCACAATGCCACTCATCTGGCCTACAAGGTCCTCTGTAGTTAAAGGAGTGGAAGTGCAGGGGGCTTATTGCGCAGGGAAATTATCTTGTTCTTTGTGAGCAGCGTGTGGTGTGTCACTAACAACAGGACGTGGAGTCCTCGCTGCCAACCCTACAGTAGTACCCACAGACGCACTAGGCTGAGGGAAAGGGAAAGACAACCCCAACTCTACCCCGACCCACACTAACAGGTGTCAGAAAGCCTTGAGCTCCAGTAACCTGTGAGCAAGACATGACAATGGGAGAGAAGAAAGAAAAATAGTAATAAAAATAGTACAAAATGTCGATGTGCACTAAAACTGTCACATTAATGTCTACATATTCTACAGCTCCCCACATATAACACAATACCCAAAAGTGTTCTCAGCTGTTCTCTAGTGTGGGAATGGTAACAAGCCCTCCGGTAAGGGTTGTTGGTCAGCGACCAATCAGTTAAATCCGGGTCACGGCACCCCTGTAACCTGCGTTGTGTCTTTTTTTTCCTTTCAAGCATGGACTCGTACGCTCAGCATTGGGTGCAGCGGTTTTATTGCCTGCACAATGGGTCAGCAAAATCAAAAAACAAATAAAAGAACAATGCTATGCCAAATATCAGAAGTGTATTTAACAAACGTCTAGAGATAAGTGACAATGATAAAATTACTTATAATAAATGTTTCATGCGGACATGTTTTATGCTCAACCTACCTGCAGCAGATACTATCTTTTCTGCTGCAGGATATCCGGAATGCCACATTAGCAACATATCAAAATAAAAGTCTTGACCCAATGATACAGGATTTAACTATTTACATACTCATTTTATTTGCTCCCTTACATTTACATATATTTTTTGTTTTTGTGGGGGGGCGTGCGGCGTCTGGCCTGCAGGGGGAGTATGGGCAGGTTGGAAGCGCACCGGATCAGCTGGGGGGATTGGGCCTGATTGAGGCACCTGCTCGCAATCAGGCCAATCAGGGAGTGTGTATTTAGGTGCTTGCTTTGTTTTGTAGTAAAAGGACCGGGAGCAGAGAGAGGTCCAACGCGATCCCCACCAGAGATCGCAGGTCGAGGAGCACTGAACGCGAGGACTCTCCCGGACGTTGTTCATTTATTGTTTGAGGCATCTGTTTTGTTTTGCTTTGGATTGCAATAAACAAGCTCCCAGTGAGGGACGACAAACTGTGTGCTCCGCACGTTCTCTGACCTGCTACATTTATATTTCTTGAAATAAATGGTTCAAATTCACGTTGTTGTAGTCCTTAGTAGTGTTGCTCCAAGTGTATATTCGAGAAATAATATTATTGGACCACCAACCTTTCACAATTTTATAAAGTATTTAGTCTAAATTGCACAATAAGTTAGTTGCATATCAGTTACCTCCTTCCAAGTTTATAATGTTGATCTTTGGTGTAGACAGACGGAGCAGGAGTTACATTATATTTTTTATTCACAAATGAAAGAATTGTGTCATGGGTGGACAACAAATTAAAATAAACAGGGTAAAACTAAATAATTGTTATACATATACAGTAGAGGGAGAATCTAAACAGGCACTGCTGGAGGTGTCCCAGAAGAGCAGAGTAGAGAGAAATGGAGTTGGGTGCTATGGGAAGAGATCTCAGAAGCGGCTTTGGAACAAAGTTGTGGCAACCTCTTTTGGTTTAGGTACAGGGGAAAATGTTGGGTGACAAAGCAGGTTGTGGGAGGGTGTGTGAGGAGGTTGGGACTTTGAATTTGATGTTAGGATCATGTCTTCTGTCCATGACCGTCTTGAGATGTCCAATAAAATGGGTGGTGTGTGGCGTGAAGGTTGTTTTCAATATCCATTGCTTGGACTTCTTGCAGTACACTTGGGGCCTGTACTACGAACCTCGATTAGAGGGTTAGCGAGGTATGTTTAGCTCAAAGCCTGGGTTAGCTGGACCACGAAAGTCTATCTCTTTTAGCGTCGCGGCTACTTAAATCGGCGTGCGCAGCTTCCTAGCCCCTATTCTGGCGTCACCATTTGTGGGTGTTCCCGTGGACCTCGGCGCACTTATCGTACAGGTGTCTCTCCGGAGACAGAGGTTTTTTTCGGGATTCTCATCAGAGAGTATTCGTTATTTGATCGTCCTTGGACCGTATGTAGGCAACGCTACACAAAGAAGCCGTGCACTTTCTGTTGCGCAGTGTGTCTGTGTTTCACTGCGATTTTTTGCCATGGACACATATTTACATGCAGTGATGCAGAACATATTGGCAAAAATACGGTGTGCCATGCTATTCGCAAGGAGCTGCCCTCAATATTTTGCTTAATATGTTCATGGCGTTTCCCAGCTTCTTGCCCAGTGAAATTGTCAAGGAGGGTTTTTACACACTTTCAGGTAAAATAAAACCTCCTGAGTGGAGGAAGCGCGTCAGTCTTGAATATCTGAGTGCGGGATTTGTCTCCCAAGTGATATGCATTTATGTGTAGCTTAAAATGTCACAATTTTTGTCATATTGTTAGTGCCATTTTGCAATTTAGACTTAGATATTATATATTTAGATTAATATTTAGTGATTGTTTATTATGTTTATTAACTAATAATTTTGCATAGTTTTGCATTTTAGTTTAATAACTGCTTAGTGTACTTGTTTCATTGCTTACAATTATTAGAGATGCATAGACATTGGTTGCTATAGAGGGCGCTGTTATGCAGTAGCATTGAGGGAGAGTAAAACTGTGTTTTGTATCATTTTGTGGCATTCAGTAAAGACGGAGCGAATGCACTGTTTTTCTACCGTCGTTTCAACAGTAAACACGTGTAGACCTCGTTCATTCTGTCAAAGAGTGGTTAATCGACTGAATATGTTCGCAGCAATTTACAAATGCACAACAAGAGAGTTTTGGCCACTACAAATATGGAATAGGACTTATTCACAAAAGGTTACGGAATAATGCCCAGTGTGTACACGTTTGCATTTATAACATTCTACATAATCCCTTTATAGGATTCCCCAATCTGATTGGATCAATTGACTGCACTCATGTCCCCATCACTGGACCTTTAGGGGAACATGAGGCTAACTTTGTCAACAGAAAGTCAACCCAGAACATCTATGTGCAGGTAAAGTAGGCCTATTATCTGGGCTATGTCATATGGGAAGTGAAATTGCATGCAGGTAGTCTACTAAAACTTTGTTATATGCTTCATAATGGCCCAACTATTGTAACAGAAATGACATTTTCAGATGACTTGTGACCATCAACTTATGGTTACCAGTGTGGATGCCAAATGGCCTGGCTCGGTCCATGACTTCCGTATTTTTCGGGAGTCAAGTCTTTGCTGACTGTTTCAGCAAGTTTGGCGACATACACAAGATCACTAACTGTAAATGTTAATTAAGGCACTGATAATATTATGTTCTTTCTAATAGGCCGTTATGATGAAATTCTTCTTGGGGACAGGAATGCCTGCATGCCGTTCCTAATGACACCGTACAGCGACCCCCAGTCAGTCGGAGGCCCGGTTCAACAGGGCCTTAAGCACATGCCGGGTGAGGATAGAGATGACCTTTGGGGTAATCAAATCCGGCTGGAACTGCCTCCGTAGTTTGAGGGTCAAGCCGGAGAGGGCAAGCCAAATCATCACGGCATGTGTGGTGCTCCACAATATTGCAACAATTCGTAAAGAGAGAGTCCCACCTGTGCCATTGGTGGCAGATGATGTCGTGGACCCCATCACAGTGGATCATCTCACAGGAACGGCGGTCAGACGGGCCATCTCTAACCAGTTTTTTGTTCGTTTTTTTGTTTCGTTTAGTTTTCCACTTGGAAGGATGCGTTGTTGTTTTTTAGGGCTGGGCAAGTCAACGCGTTAATTACGTGATTTATTTAACGGGATTAATCCAAATTGACGCACGTTCTCTTTTGTAGCCTATTCTTTTTCATTTAGATTTTGCAAGGTCTTGCCCACAGAATGTCAACATTCATATCAGAAATGATTTTAGTTTAGTTCCACTTACTGTACATTCAATTACACTTGCAGGGTCCTAAGTGACAGCCTGTTTACAATTACCTAATCTGTGGTGTTCCGTAAATTTCATATTCAACCCACACACTGAGTTAGTCAATAAAACTCTCTAAATCCCTTGGTCTAGTTTTTGCTAGGCTACATTTGGTGTGAATGATAATGTGTCATTCCATTTGATAATCTCATTTAACTTCATTGTGACTTTTGTTCAATAAATACAATGGACGGAAAAACATTTGCTTGTGTTCAATTATTTATGTATTAGCCGTCGCATCGCCATGCAGTTGCTGTGAAAGTAGAAAAAATAACATTATTTCAGTAGTCAGTCGAGCTTAACCAAAGAAAATCTAGGTAGCCTAATAAAAATAGCCTACCCTCTCGAGGAGCTGGATCTCTATCTTCAATTTTTTTTCACCAAGACTTTAATATCGTTGTCCAGCTCCAAGTTGCACTTGTACAGCGCCCTTATAGTGTCTGTTCCAATCTACATAAATTATGGGTTAAAATCGTAATTCAATTACCATGGTCAAAGCCTTGTGGCGCACCTTACAAAAGGAATAACCTAAATAAAAACCTTGTCTGTCCCTCAAGAAGACCTTGCGGAGGTTGAGGTGGAGGTGGATGGCCCATCCAATGCCATTTCCCTCTATAGAATAAATGATCAAAAGGAAGAGTCATGTGAAACAGTTACAGCACTGCTCGGTTGAGTTTCCCATTGTGATGGCTCTTTAGAAAGTTCAAAGATGGCCCCACGTTCAACGTACATTAACCTTGAATAGTCAAGTGCCTTGTTGTCCATTATCCCTTACATAATTTACACTCAATCATTTCACATTTGATTAGCAAGACAATTATTTATGTCACTTGCCAATACATGAATACATACTCATTACAAACGCCTTGGATGTCGTGGGTCAGAGGACATCCCCCCTTCCGCTCCTACCATCATCGGCCAACCTTTGTTTATTGGCAAGAGCCAGCTCCTCCGAAGTGGTGAAGGGCGGTGGAGCGGTCCCCCTCCCAGATGTATTAATTTGGGTTTTATTTTTATTTGCTATAGGCAATCAACATGAGATGGAGCCTAGGCCATTGCAAATCATAGGCTAGATTTGCCTGAAATCATTCAAATGTGTTGCCCTTGGCTGTGATTTGGACTTAATAATAATGCAATGCTCGTCTTAGGTGAAATCCACCGCTCTTGCTCGATTCATTTTTTGTAAGGGTAAGTCAAATGGTGCAATAAACGCCCCTTTTATGCCCCTTCTATGTCGACTAATTGAATCTAAAGTGAGCGTCGTGGTACCATTTAACTCTGATTGCGAGTTGCGTCTCTGTCGAGCCAGGTTTTCCCAAAAAAGCCTGGGTATGATCAGCAATGTCCGTGGTATACCCCCCGTTTGATCCGTGGTTCTCTTGTAAATGACAAGGAATATGATTACACACAATCTGAATAAAGTTTTGTCTAGTAGACTTCTCTCCCCAGGAATAGATTAAACCTGTCAGCGACGTATGCCTATTGAGTTAGCTGTGAACTTTTTAATTTTTGTTATTTTACTATTCAAAGAGCACATGGTAACACACCTGTCACTGTGGTGACTTGTTTCCTTTTCACAATGTTTTCATTGTGCTCTAGGATAGCAAGGTAGCACCTCTCGCTCATTTCATCATGAGAAGGCCTGGCGTTTGGGGAGGATTTCAGGAGAGCACAATCAAAGATCTCCAGTGACCCTGTGTGCAATTAAAAGAGAATGGATAGGACTCATTAAAACATGTTCATTGGTGTCATGGAAATATCAATCATATCTAAAATATACAAATTATATTAACCTTGTTTATATAATTACTATTTACATTAAAATAAATTGTATACATTCTCCCTTTATCTTCAAAAACACCGCTTCCTCTCTCTAACTAAGAGAGGATAAGAATTCACATTTGCATTCCCCCTGGAGCCATTAAGTCTGATACTGAGGCCAGGCCAATGAACTGACTTCTTTGTTGTGTAGATGAATTGCAGCCTTGCAGACAAGTCCACTTCCAGGCTGTTTGCGTTTGCTATTCGATAAGCCTCAATCATCTTTCCTGCCCATTTTTCCGCATATCCTGTTGGTGTTTCATCTTCTTCCTCGGCTATTAGACCAAAGAGGAGATCAACGGGGAGGCGGGGATGACGGCCATACATTATGTAGTAAGGGGAGAAACCTGTGCCCTCATGTTTTGTGGAGTTGTAGGCATGCAGCACGTGAGGTATGTGGTCTTTCCAATTTTCCTTTTCTTTCTCTCCTAGGGTCTGTAACATTTGCAGCAACGTGCGATTTAGTCTCTCAGCAGGGTTGCCTTGGGGGTGATAGGGGGAGGTTCTTGAGTGGCCAACACTAGATAACTGCCTGAGTGATTTGAAGAGTTTGTTTTCAAATTCTCGACCCTGGTCGTGGTGAAGCTTAGTGGGATATCCAAATCTGGGAATGAAGTCGTTGAAGAGTCTGTCAGCAGCTGTCTTGCCTGCCTTGTTGCGAGTGGGTCTAGGCTTGTGCGAACCTGGTGAAGTGGTCTATCACGACCAATATGTACTCACATCCACCACGACAGGCTTCTAAGTGGAGGAAGTCGATACACACGAGTTCAAGGGGCGAGTTAGATGTGATACTCCCCATGGGTGCTCTTTCATGTGTGGCTGGTGTCTTTTGCTTTATGCAAGGGCATCTTCTGGTTATGTAATCTTCAATCTCCTTTATCATGAAAGGCCAGTAGAAACGCCTTGCTAAACTCAAGACTTTCTCCACTCCAACATGTCCCACGTTGTTATGCAAGTGGGTTAGTGCTACTTGCCTATAGATGGCTGGCAGAACCAGTTGTCTGCGACCAATGGTTCTTCTGTAGAGTAGGTCATTCACTATGTGCAGCCTGCTCCATTCTCTTAAGAGTCTCCTTGTGCCTGTGTCGACTTTTCCTTTCTCGTTCTCTGTTAGTGGTGTATTGTTTATCTTTAGTTCCATGACTTTTCCAATTACAGCGTCTGTCCTTTGTTGCTTTACTAGCTCATCATGACTGATCGTCTGCAAAGGCTCCATGTGAGACTGGGTTTGGGATGTTAAGTTAAGGGCTGCCACCCAGGCAATGTCTCCCTGTTCGGCCCTTCCCACAAAGCACACACTGCATCCTCCGACAGCCCTTCAGAGTACTCTACCATGGAGGCCTCAAGGTCAAGCGGAAGACGGGATAAGGTGTCGGCGTCGATGTTTGTTTTCCCAGGCCGATATCTGATGTCGAAGTGGAAATCAGCTAGCTGTCCTACCCAGCGGTGGCCTACTACATTGAGTTTAGCAGTACTGAGAATATATGTCAGGGGATTATTATCTGTGAAGACAGTGAAATGTGGGGCATAGAATAGATAATCTCTGAATTGATCACAGACCGCCCACTTCAGCGCCATGAACTCAAGCTTCCCGCTGTGTAGGTGATAGTTTTGTTCTGCTGGTGTTAGTGTGCCTTTTTGAGACGCATCGGTGTGAAGTGTGAAAGGGAGACTGAAGTCTGGGTATGCCAGTACTGGGGGTTGGGTGAGTTTGTCAATTAAGCATTCAAGGACCTGCTGGTATGCTTCTCTCCACTCTACTGGGGTTCTGGAGGACTGTTGGAGATCTTTTATTTTGCCTCATGGTGGCTTGGATTGCAGCGTGGGTGACAGGGAGTCCGTTTTTGACTTTAGCAGATCATATAGGGGCTTTGCTATTCGTGAGAAATCTTGCACATACGTTCGATAATAACTCAGAAATCCCAGTAGCTGCCTGACTTCTCCCACTGTCTTTGGTGCTTTGTGTTTTAGTGCCTGCACTGCTTCCAAGGTCTTTTGGATCCACTTTCACTCCTTCAGCAGACACAAGCCGTCCAACATATCTGACCTCTTTGCGGAGTAGCTCACACTTTTCTGATTTTAGCTTCACTCCGTGCTGTTGTAGGGCTTGAAGGACTCGGCGCAGGACTAGCACATGCTCTTCAAAGGACCTTGAGAAGCAAAGCACGTCATCCAGATAGGGGATGCAGCATTCGTCACGGAGCGTGTCGAGCATCTCCTCCATGCTCCTTTGGAAGGCTGCTGGGGCATTTGATAGGCCGAAGGGCATCCGGACCCACTCATACAGTCCCCAAGGAGTGGTGAATGCAGTCAGGTATCTTGAACCTTCGGCAATAAAGCCTTGGTGATACGCCTTGCCCTGGTCTAGGATCAAGAACCAGCTGTATCCTCCAAGAGAGTCAGTGAGATCCTGGATTCGGGGAAGAGGGTGTCGGTCGGCCACTGTTTTGTTATTTAGGAGCTGGTAATCAATGCCCAGACGCAATGAGCCATCTTTTTTTCTAACACATGACAGGAGCAGCATAGGGAGATCGGGACTTAATGATCCATCCCTTCACCAACAACTCCTGGATATACTCCTTCACCTCTTTGTACAGCGGCTTGGGGATAGATGCATGGGCTCTATTTGTTGGAATGTCATCTTTAACATTGATCTCCATTTTCAGAGAAGGAATACACCCAATGTCATTACTGTCACGAGCGAATGCCCCGGACTCTGCATACAGCACTTCTTTAACCATATGTTGTTGTTCGGTAGTTAGGTGACTGATATCGACAGGCGGTAGCCAGGGCTCAGAAGGTGAGGTCACATTGTTAACTTCCGCTGATGCTTCTTCTGTTTATGCGGGCTCTACTTGTTTCAACTCTGGTGTGTCAGCCTCGAGGACCTTGGCCACATGCTGGATGGTTCCTAGAGTGGTTCTTTTTGGCAGGGTGATTTCATGCTTTGAGTGATTGGAGATGGGCACTTTGATATAGGGGCCTTGGGTGTTATTGATTTCTAACAGGCCTTCCCCTACACTCAGCTGGCCTAAAACTGTGCTCTCCTCTGTGGGCTCATAGAGGACAAGGGGGTCGGAGGTGTTGAAGTTGCATGGCACTCGACAGCACACATTAACTGCTTTCCCAGCTGGGATAACAATATTGTCTTTGCCTACCCTTACTTTGGCGGGGTTACAATCTGGCTTTGAGGGTACTCGGATATAATTGACCATGGCAACCACTTGTTCATCTGCCTCCCCAAACGCACCGCGTAAGAGACTGGCCACTGTGGCGTCATCTTGTCCCTTGAAGATCTCCTCAATTACATTGGCTCCGAGTAACAGCTGGGGCATTGGCAGCTGGCTGACTAGGAAGGGGGCTGGTTTGGTGAGATTAGGGTCGTCACTCCCTGTCAGGTTGACCGTGAGCTCAACCCACCCATCGTACGGGATGACATGGCCTGTTACTCCATAGACGTTTAAATCTACATCAACCAATTCTCGCAGCGGCCTCACTGTGTGATGGGGAATGTAAGTATCAGCCCATGTTTTATCAATTATGCTAACCTGGGAGCCACTGTCAAACAACACGGTTATTGGATATCCACTGATGTGAACATTTGAGCAGGGGTTTTCTTACCAACTAGGGGTATTTTACAGCTTGGGCTACTATTACAGGTAAGTATGGGTAGTTGTGTGTTTTGTTTTGGTTGTGCTGGGAGCTGTTTGGGGTTTGGGCTTAACAAGCGGGGACTGGGGTTGTGCATTGGTCTCTGGCTGTCCTCGCAGAGGCCTGGTACCGTGTTCCCTGAACCTGTACGTCTGTCGTAGTCCGCTTTAGACATCCCACTGTTTGGTGTCCTGGCTCTCCGCAGACAAAGCAGTGGTTGCAATCCGGCAATTCTTGTTCAGTGCATTTTTGGCAACGGGCTGTTCTTCCCCTTGTCTGGAAGGGGGGTCGACTCAACAGGGGCTGAGGACGACTGTCTGGAGGTAAGTTAGGAGGACGGTGCGACAGGGGGTGAGGCAAGGTTCGAGAGGGTGGTGTTGGTGAGTGAGCTGTTTGGATGCTAGTTGTCTGTTGGTCTATTAAAGTGGCCACCATGTGTGTCAGGGTCTCTACTTGGGCACTGAGCTGCTGAATGGTCGGGGGGTTATTACTCTCCGCAGCTGTGTCTCGTGGCCTGTCGTTACCCTGCCAATTTCCGGTTTCCACTTTGGAATTATGTGCATGTGTTGGCTTTTGGCGAGGGAGTTGGCCAAGTCTGCGCTGGTGCTCATTTTCCTCACTAAGAATTCTCATTACCTGTCCAAGGATTTCCTCATCTGTGACACGGCTGTTGGAGATGAGGGGTCTCAATCTCTGTCAAAGCTCAGTGTGCTTTGGTCCCAGGCCCTGGTAGATAGTGTGGAGGAATACTTCTTGTATTGTCTTGGGTTCATAGGAGATCTCTGCATTGTTCTGCTTTGATTGGAACATTAGTTTTTGTTTAAGTCCAATCATGCGGTACAGAAACTATTGTGGCGACTCCTGTTCAGACTGCCGGGCACACATCAACTCCTGAAACATCTCTGTTGTTGCCTTTTCTCCAAGGTGGGACCTGAGGAAGCTTTTGAGTTCAAGGAATTATTCATCTTTGTTTACCAGCATATCTTTGAAGGTTCCTGGTTTGATGATTCTCAATGCTCCCCATACAACCTCTGCCTCCACGAAGCCCTCTCTTATTCCATCATTGAGTTGTTTGATGATGCTGTTATAACTCATCTCAGAGCTCTGGTCTCCAATTTGGCCTCCATGTACTTTTAAAACTCTTCGGCGCTGGAGATAGGGGAGGTCTCTCAGGGGAACCATGGTGCCTGATGCCCTGCTTTGTGGGAGTGGTTTGGGCATGGACTCACCTTGGGGGTTAGGTGCAGCAGTCTGTGAGTTGGCTGTGGCTGCACATTTTTCTTAAGTTGCTCACCAAGCTCGTCATTACATTCTTCCTAAGCTCCTCCACTGACTGCATGTTTTGCGATATATGTGTTAGAGTGAGGATATTGTGGTGTGTCTGTGATGTTGGAGTGAGGGTTTGTTTGGGACATGTCTACATCGATGGTGGGTAGCTCAGAGCTATGTGTCTTGTGTGTGTTTTAGCATCACCCCATTTTATCAACAGGCAACTCAACACTATACATTTTCATGAATCAAATTACACACACAAATCTCTCACCATTAACAATTTAGTCATACCTTCATCCTCAAGCTCTAACAACTCCCGAGACCCCATGTAGGTGATGACATAGTTTATGCAGCCTTCTTCATCGCCTTTTAATTGGCTGACAGGCCACTAGCAACAGTGTGTAGGTCATTGCGAGAGTTTGAACAAACCTCGTTTGATGACATCAAACCTCGTTTGATGTCCCACACCAGCTCTTTCCGTGTCATTCCCATGGTGCGTTGCTTCGGTGGTATAGAATGTCACTACGGTGTATGTTTGTGTACGTGTGTATGGATGTGGTGTAGCTTCTCCGATGAACGCACGCCCGTGGATCCCGGTTCAGTTTGTGCGGCTCCCTGGCAGGGTGAAGATCCTTTCTTCTCCCTCTCTGGGCACATCACAGGTTTGATTCCTGGTCTACAGTCACGTCGTCGTCGTCTCGCGTTCGTCTTCTCGATGTCGGTTCTTGGTATCACTGGATCTGCCCCTCTGATGCATGTGAAGAGGGAGAGAATCTCGGACGAGCCCCCACAGTTAGTTACCGGTCTCAAGTGGCACAGGACGGGAGGTAACAAATATTGTT
>OLKM01005038.1:0-18760 GCA_900291075.1 Melanogrammus aeglefinus | reverse complement strand
CATACATGCACGCCACACCAACACACACACACACACCACAACACACACACACCACACACACAGGCGACACACAAACAACACACACAACACACCACACACACACACTACACACCACACACACACTACAGACACACACCCCACTGATATGGCTTGTTCCATTCTAAGTATCCAGCTGTTCCATCAATGGCCGGTAAGTAAGATTATAAACAGGATAAAGAACTGATTGAAAACCAAATGTAGGGTTTAAATCGCTGGTCATTTAAAAAATAAGAGAAAAACATGTGATTCCAACTGAAAGCGCTCGATTGTTCTACATTCTCTTATACTTATTTTTTTAAATTTATGATGTGATAGGTTCTGTTGTGATACATGCCGGATGCGATGACCGAACGTTTCCTGTTCTCTCCGCATATTTGATTTCCTAAACTGTTACTTCTTATCAAACACAGGGCTCCAGTGTGTCCACTGGGTCTGCCATGTAGCATCGGCTTCTCTCTTCTGGTCCTCTTCTATCCCTTTTTTTAATTTTCACATTCCCACCTCAGAAGATGTGTTCTGTAAAAAGATGTTTGGCGATCTCCCCAGGGTGTAAATTAGAGCGACAAAGACTGAGACGACCTGCCGTGTTACTTTTGTAAATAAAGACAGTAAAAAGGTCTCCTTTTTCATGTTGAGACTTGGTACTGCTAGAGGCAATGATTAACAATGTAAATAGGTTGTAATGATTATTATTATTATTATTATTATTATATTACTTATATCCTTCAATGGTACAGTAACGTTGAACAAGGCGTGTTCCTGCACTACTAAAATCACTGCTTCTCTCGCCTCCACCAATGCGGACGTCCCTTCGGACCTAGCGACCAAACAGCCCAAACTGTTAGCGTTCAGTTATTCAAGCTGTGTCCCCCCCACCCAACTTAAATAACTCCAAGGGAAAGGTGTTTGCCTCTTATTTTATTATTCACTGAGTTTCTTATTGTTAGTTCAAAGACTTATTCTTATCATCATTAATTATTATTATTGTAGATCAATCATTATTGATGGTAAAAACTAGTACTAGTGAACACCTGTTGACAACGCTAATTAAAATGATATACCGTAAAATATCTATAGCCTGTTTCATCAACGCCTCCCTCTTGCAATTAAGCTGTTGTGTGTATTGTGTGTTGTGGTGTGTGAATGTGTGTGTGTGTGTTAAAATATATTTAGTGATTTGTGTGTAAACGTGTAATCATGTGTGTGTGTGTGTGTGACAATAGTATGTGTATCACACTGATAGCGTGTGTTGTGTGTGTGTGTGTGTGTGTGTGCGTCGTGTGTGTGCTCTCTCGTGTGCCGTGGTGTTTAAATGGTGTGTTGTGTGGGTGTGTTGTGTGTTGTGTGTGTGTGTGTTAGTGAATGTGTGTGTGTGTGTGTTTGGATCTTTGTGTGCGTGTGTGTGTGTGTTTATATTGAGTGTGTGTGGTGTGGTGCTTGTGTGTGTGTGGGTTGTGCTGTGTTAATAGTTTGTGTTTGTGTGTGTGTGTTGTGTTGTGTGTGTGGTGTGGGATGTGTGTGTGTGTGTGTGTGTGAGTGTGTGCTGTGTGTTGTGTTTGTGTGTGTCGTGTATTTGCAAATTTGCGCGCCTATCTTGTTGTAAGTGGAGTGTGTATTGTGGGATTTTGGTGTTAATATATTATTTATGTATAAATGGTATACACAGTTGTATCCGAAAGTTCTCTCAATAAAAACATTACCTCAATCCATTGCAACTAGATTTGAAAGCCGATCCGAAAGTTTATATTTCATTTATTAATTTGAATATGTCGCCACCGTGTGCGGAGAAGAATCGGTAAACAAATAAAAAAAAAACAATACAGAGATGACGTGAAACTCACGTCATCACCGGGCGGGACGAAGTAGGTGAAATTAATCAAGAGGAGTCAGAAGCGTTTGGGTTATACAAGACTAAGTCAACATTTAAAGATAATGACATCAACCGTGAATTTTGAATAGAATAGTAAACTCCCAAAATCTTTCGATATCGCAAGTCGTTTACTTGCTTTTCAACCTTCGGGTGACAATGGGAAGTTTTGTTCCCTATCCTGCCCACGAGAGTAACCGCCGCTTTGCCTTCAGGACCCAGGCGAGGAGCTCTTGGCTTATGCCAAGGTACCTGTTCCTGGGGTCAGATAGAAGACAAGCCAAATGGTTGATGCACTGCGCTTAATGTCGTGGTGTTATATCGTGTCGTTTTGCTCTACTGAATCATCCGATGCTCACATCGTGTTGATGTCTGGAGTTGTATGCCCTGTGAAAACAATTTATCTGACAGGCTGCCAAACCTACGAAATACATTTTTACTGTGCCATGGTTGAATACCGATAATTATTCTTAAGGATGTATTGTAATATAAAATTGCGCCTTTTTTAAAGGCAGAAGTATTCCCTTATCCAGAGATTGGAAATGAAGAACTAGAGGAATTAAACCAGTTTGTTGCACCAGTGGAGAAGTTCTTCAACGAGAATGGTGAGTCAGAAAGCAAGCGATGAAGCCATGGACACAACGTGACCAGCTGTAGATCGTTCATTCAAAGCGTTGAGTGATTTGACCTTGTAAAACCCTGCTTCCTCATCCAGTGGACTCGAAGAAGATCGACGAGGACGCGAAGATCCCCGCGGAGACCCTGGACGGGCTGAAGGAGCTGGGGCTTTTTGGGATGCAGGTCCCGGAGGAGTATGGTAAGACACACACACACACACACACACACACACACACACACACACACACACACACACACACACACACACACACACACACACCCCTCCTGGCAATGAGGTAGAGCGGGTCGGCTGTTAACCGGAAGGGTGCTAGTTCGATCCCCGGCTCCTCCTAGCTGGAGTGTTGAGGTGTCCCTGAGCAAGACGCCTCACCCTGACTGCTCCTGACGAGCTGGCTGTCGCCCTGCGTGGTTGACACCGCCGTCAGTGTGTGAATGTGTGAATGAATGGGTGAATGTTAAGGCAATATTGTAAAGCACTTTGAGTGGCCACTGGTAAGGAAAGCAGTATACAATGCATGCAGTCCATATACCATTTACCATTTGAATAAATAAATATCTGAATTTGTCTCACATTAAAAAAAACGCTGTAGCAGTTTCAAAGACAAAGATATCTCCCCATAATGACATAATGAGATAACTTCATGATTAATTACTAAACAATGACCATACAAGGCTGTCATCGTGACGACATTGCGATGTGCACGCCCTATTACACAATCCTCCTTAAATGCAAGGAACAGACCCATTATGTTGTTGACTCATTTGTATGATGATATGTATTGAACTCACTCACTTGTATATGTGTGGGATTGTGAGGTAAGCTATCAATCAACCTGATAAGGAAAAAGGGCTTTCACATCGTTAAAATATTTTTGATTTTCAAACTACCGGTAGTTTTCTGCCTTTTTACAATCGGCAGTTACTGTTTGAAAGTTCTTTCAAACAGTAACTGCATATTGCTCAGTTCCACTGTGATGTGCACTGGAGTACCACGTAAACAAAGTAATAATATAAACAGAAACCAATAAAAACATAAACTAACACGTTTTAAAAACCAATTAGAAATGACTGGTATTACCTTGAATTGCTGGTGTAGTCGCAGCTTTCTAAAACGGCCAGATTGAAGCCTTGCCTTATCATTCCTCCCCACAGGGGGTCTTGGTCTGTCCAACACCATGTACGCCCGACTGGGGGAGATCACGGCTCTGGACGGCTCCATCGCCGTCACGCTGGCCGCTCATCAGGCCATCGGCCTCAAGGTCAGATGGAAGTCACAGGCCTTATCGGTATTTTCCGTGGAGTCGCATGAACTCAATTTGACTTGGACCGAGTGAACGAGTGGTAAGGCTGTTTGACTCCCAGCCGGGACGAGAGGTTATGGGTTCAGTACCCCATGTCTGCTGTTTATCTGTGGGCATCCCAGAGCGTCATGCCCTTACCTCGGATAGCACTGTAAAACACTCTCAGTCACGTAAAAAGCGTCGCCTTAATGACCTCATGGTGATAGAATCGTCATGTGAAATTTCTGTCTGCTTTATGGCCCCTACACAAAACGCGTCGTCTTCACATTATATTTTCTGCGTGCCTTTTGAGTCTTCATAGACGGGACGGTGGATTGAAAGAGAGAGGGAGCGACACATAGGATCGTAGGTCACAACAATACCTGCTCTTTTGCTGGCTGAGTAGCTACCTGGGGGCTTAAAGGGGTGATATTATACCACCAGGGGTAAGTCGGGGTAACGCTATGAAACAATACTTGTGTTGAGAAAAAAGGAAAAAAGGTCCTTGTTTTTGTTTCTGACAATAGATGACACATGTTTTTCTTGCAAATTTGAAATCCCAATCAATCAATCAATCAATCAATCAATCAATCAACGACTGTGTTTCTGCAGGGGATCCTGATTGCGGGGACGGACGCCCAGAAGGAGAAGTACCTCCCTAAGCTGTCGTCGGGGGAGCATGTGGCAGCCTTCTGCCTCACTGAACCCGGGAGGTGAGGATGAACCCAGGGATGGGAGCTGGACAGGGAGGCTACACGGCTAGCGTAGACTCACTGTTGTTGTGAGTACGCCACGACTTGAGGGAAATATTAACGCGGAAATTCAACGGAATTGAGTTCTTAGCAAAAGTGAAACGGACCCAGACCCCGGTCCAGTTTGTGGTCACGTGTACGCTGTTAAAATCTATACAACATGACAGTTGATTCGGCATGTCCGATAAACCTGTTGAGCTCTTTCCATGGTCACAGAAATAGGAGACAGTAATCAATAGAAACATACTCTGCAATTACAGTTCAATTAAAAAGATATTTAAAGTGAATTAATGCAATATGAGCCCTTCACAACTACTACTATACAGTTTTTTTATTTCCTCAATCCACGTTTTCCTTGTTTGGAGACACACAGTGTTTTAACTCGGGTGTTTGTCTTGTCGTTGCTCTCCAGTGGGAGCGACGCTGCGTCCGTAACGACCCGTGCCACTCTGTCCGAAGACGGGACACACTACCTGCTCAACGGCTCCAAGGTAGGGACCAGCACGACGGCAGGAAGAGCACTTTGGCCTAGGACTCTCTCCTGAACCTCTACCTAAAACCCACCTGTGTGTGTGTGTGTGTGTGTGTGTGTGTGTGTGTGTGTGTGTGTGTGTGTGTGTGTGTGTTGTGTGTGTGTGTGTGTGTGTGTGTGTGTGTGTGTGTGTGTGTGTGTGTGTGTGTGTGTGTGTGTGTGTGTGTGTGATCTGTGTTTTATGTACGTGTGTGTCTTTGTGTTGTCTGTGTCTTTATGCGTGTGAGTGTGTCTGTGTTGTATGTACTTGTGTGTCTTTGTGTTGTCTGTGTCTGTATGCGCGCGCGTGTGGGTCTGTTATCTGTGTTGTCTGTGTCTTAATGCGCGTGTGTGTGTGTCTGTGTGGTATGTACGTGTGTGTCTTTGTGGTGTGTGTGTCTGTGTTGTATGTACGTGTGTGTGTGTGTGTGTTGTATGTATGTGTGTGTCTTTGTGTTATCTGTGTTGTGTGTGTGTGTGTGTGTGTGTGTGTGTGTGTGTGTGTGTGTGTGTGTGTGTGTGTGTGTGTGTGTGTGTGTGTGTGTGTGTGTGTGTGTGTGTGTGTGTGTGTGTGTGTGTGTGTGTGTGTGTGTGTGTGATCTGTGTTGTATGTACGTGTGTGTCTTTGTGTCTGTCTGTCTTTGTCTTTATGCGTTTGTGTGTGTGTGTCGTGTGTTGTGTGTGTTGTTGTGTGTGTGTCTGTTGTTATGTACGTGTGTGTCTTTGTGGTGTGTGTGTGTGTGTGTGTGTGTGTGTGTGTGTGCCCTCAGATGTGGATCTCCAACGGCGGCTTCGCCGACATCATGACGGTGTTTGCCAAGACGGAGGTGGTGGACCAGGAGGGCGTGAAGAAGGATAAGATGACGGCCTTCCTGGTGGAGCGGGCGTTCGGGGGCATCACCAGCGGCCTGGCCGAGGACAAGATGGGCATCCGGGGATCCAACAGTAAGGCCTTCCTCAGCTCCCCTCGGCTGCTGCTGGCCTCTGGCTGGCGTTGAACCGCCTTGATTGGCTCTCGATTGTATTATTTATACTAAGGCTATTATCACCGTCAGAACGCTGAAAATTAGGCTGTTCAACATTTGTTTTCATTGGTTGTGAATGAATGAGAGCATGTGCTTTGAATGGACTACTTATATACTTACATCCTAAATGAAGTTACTGTTTTTACCAGTTAAACCAATCAATTTCAGGTGAAAGTAGCTATAATTGCACAAAGCGTGGTCCACAATGTAGTGGAAAGATCGACCAGCCACGCGACTATTTGACCATGTAACCCTGCTTCTGCTTTTTACCGGTCTGCCATCGCTGGGCCGCTGCTTCAGGGTGTTAAGGGTCAACACGAACTCCAGTTTAATCTCGTTTCCCCCCCCAGCGTGTGAAGTGGTGTACGACAACGTCCCAGTGCCCCTGGAGAACGTCATCGGCGAAGTGGGAGGAGGATTCAAGGTACTGGTTCTATCGGCGCAGCCTGTGTCACCCCCTCACTGCGCCACGGTGTGGCGTAGTGAGGGGGTGACAGTCCCCCGACGGCCATCGCCTGTCGGGACCCTGCTAACGCCTGGTGCCCTGTCAGTGTGCGCGACGGAAGCCCAACGCACCGCTTGGAAGCAGACACACACGGGCGGTTTTGTCCCTTTTTGAAGAATATAAGACTAAGAATATGGGCGCATTAGGTGTAGATGTTCACATTTTACAATATGTGAACACCCTTTAAAAGAAACCTTAAAACAACCATTTAATTCAGCTTTCTCTTAATTCATTCATTTATTTATTTCTGTTTATTTTTTTTGTATTGAAATTTAGTATGAAAGGTGCTACATAAATGAAGTTTGATTTTGATTGATTAAATCCCTTATTTCGTCCGTTAATAGGTCGCCATGAACATCCTCAACTCAGGACGCTTCAGTATGGGCAGCAGCGGAGCCGGGATGATGAAGAAGCTGATAGGTAGGCCGACACGAGGGTGGGGTTGGGGGTGGGGGTGTGTGTGTGTGGTGTGTGTGTGTGTGTGTGTGTGTGTGTGTGTGTGTGTGTGTGTGTGTGTGTGTGTGTGTGTGTGTGTGTGTGTGTGTGTGTGTGTGTGTGTGTGTGTGTGTGTGTGTGTGTGTGTGAGAGACTAATACACACACACAGGGGGATGAGGGATGATGGTGTGTGTGTGTGTGTGTGGGGGGGAATAATACACTGTCCTCCCTTCTGTCCCGGCAGAAATGACAGCGGAGTACGCCACCACCAGGAAGCAGTTCAACAAGAAGCTGAGTGAGTTTGGGATGATCCAGGTACAGTCCAGAGTTTCACTATTCCAGCCAAGATATAAAAGTCACAACAAAATATGAATGCAGTTATTTTGGGATGGTTTTAGGGTGTTGGTTTGTTGTTCGGATTACTGTTTGGTGGATTGAGTGTTTCGTTTTAGTGTTGGTTTGTTTTTTAGGGTTCGGGGTTATTAGTTGGGTTTGAGGTTTTGTTTCGTGTTCTAGAATGAGGCTTCTAATTAAGGTCAGGTTTTAGGGTTTGGGTTCTTATTGGTGGGTTTGATTTTAGGGGTTTGGGTTTCTACTTGTGGGGGTTTTTGGTTTGAGGGTTTGTGTTTGTTTTTAAGGCGTGGTTTTAGGTAGGGCTGGTCGATTATGGAAAAAATCATAATCAGGATTATTTTGATCAATATTGAAATCACGATTATTCATACAATTATTTTTGAGCTTGAAAACATTTTTTCAGCATATCTCTCTCAAAAAGAACTTTGGAACTGAGAACTTTGAATTTTTGCCCTATTAAAAAAATACAATATTTCCTTTTATTTTTTTAATCTAAAAACTTGATTATGTTAATTTTGTGATCTTTTGATGCTAAAATCAAAATCGCGATCAAAATTTGATTAATCGCCCAGCCCTAGTTTTATGGTGAGTATAAAGCACTCTGGTAGTCCATCTCGAACGCGTTTCAGCCCTTGACCCCGGCTCGTCCCCTCTGTGACGCAGGAGAAGTTTGCGCTGATGGCCACCAACGCCTTCGTGATGGAGAGCATGGCCTACCTGACGGCGGGCATGATGGACCGGCCGGGGGTCCCCGACTGTTCTCTGGAGGCGGCCATCGTCAAGGTGAGGCGGAGCTTATGCTGTAATCCATTTGGAGGCTACGCCGGTACGCGCAAATTGAAAGTCGCAAATCTCCCAGCTCTCTTGCGGAATTTGCGGAGGCACGCCCCCTTGTGGTCGTAGTATATTTCCCGTTTCTCATTGGCTAGTCATTGTTATTGTTAGCTACATTAGCCTCTTTAGCAAACAACTTTACATTGTATTGCACGCACAGCAAGACCGTAAAATGCATAAATTGGTGACAGGCATAAAGTAGTAATCAAGTGTGTAAGAGCATTTAAAATCTACATTCAAATGACCAAATGTGAAAAAAATAAATCTCTTTACGGGCGCAGCCATTTTTGTTTATGAGTACCGTAGTACGTTGGCCTCACTGAACTCGCTCTACTTTCAAAGTGAAGAAAAACTACGACCACAAGGGGGCGTGCCTCAGTGAAATGCCGCAAGAAAGCTGGGAGATTTGCGACTTACAACCTGCGCGTACCAGCGTACCAGCCAAATGGATTACAGCAGCCTCTCCCCAAGGGGGAGGAAACCAGACCATATTGCTGGGTGCTTGATGCTGATCTGAATGCTTGTGTAGCCGTTGACATTATATCACGTTTATTAAGGCACGTTCAGTCCTGTGGGTTGTTTTTAATATAATTATGCTATAAATAATGAATGATTGAATTATGTGAGTGGTTCCATAATACTGTTTGTGTGGTAGTCATAATAACTATGTGAGTGGTTTTGTGCATGTTTAATTATGTATAAATTGTTTTTTATAATGATAGTAATTATAACGTGTGTGTGTGTGTGTGTGGACGCTTGTGTAGGTGTTTAATCATCATATGTTTAGAACATAATGGCAGTAATAATAATGGTGTCTGTGTGTGTGTGTGTGTGTGTGTGTGTGCGTGTGCGTGTGTGTGCAGGTGTTCAGCTCAGAGGGCAGCTGGGTCTGTGTGAGCGAGGCCCTGCAGATCCTGGGGGGTCTGGGCTTCACCAAGAACTACGCCTATGAGCGCTACCTGCGGGACTGCCGCATCCTGCTCATCTTCGAGGTAACCCCCCCAGGCCGGCTCTCACTCCCCCTCCGGGCTGAGACCCCGCCGTGGGGTCCGCCGGGGCTGACGCTGAGCCATACGGTGGTCTTGGTCATGTGACCTGCATGTGTCGTGCAAAAATACACGACCGTTTTAAGTTTGGGGGCATCAAGGCAATTTCATGTTCTCCATGAAAACACACACTTTTATCAAAAGTTTTCAGCTGTCCTAACATAATTGCCGAGGGTTTCCTAGTCATCAATTAGCCTTTTAACACGATTAGCTAAACAATGTACCGTTAGAACACCAGAGGGATGGCGGCTGTATGTAGATATTCTATTAAATCAGCCGTTTACAGCTACACTAGTCATTTACCCCATTAACAATGTCTAGACTGTATTTCTAACTAATTTAGTGTCATCTTCATGGGAAAAAAACAGTGCTTTTCTTTAAAAAAAATAAGGATATTTCTAAGTGACTCCAAACCGCTGAACTGTAACACACAGCAGCCCCTCTGGTGACCTTGAGACCCTTGGCAGATATCCCGGTGTAACCTGGCCTTCACACTCACGGCTTGAGCCAGAGCAGACACCCTACCAGGGGCCTGCGTTAAACTGTCAGTCAAGTGGTAATCCCGCCTTCTTCCCTCTAGGGGACCAATGAAATCCTCCGGATGTACATCGCTCTGACGGGAATGCAGTACGCCGGAAAGATCCTGACGGGAAAGATCAAGTGAGTGTCTGCGCTCTGCAGAGTGTTTCTGGAACCCGCTTTGGGGGGGCCGTTCTCCAGCCTGTGTTCTGTGTGCCCCCAGGGAGATGAAGAGGGGGAACCTGGGCATGGCCGTGGGCATGATGGGCCAGAAGCTGCGCAGCTCCTTGGGGGGAACAAAGGACTACGGTCTGACGGGCAAGGACGGACTGGTGCATCCCAGCCTGGCGGTGAGGCCGTCGCTTTGGGGATGTACTGGATACACAGTGATCGATGCATACGGCGATCGCGGCTAGCTGTAGATGTCTGTTACTTTGTGAAAAATAAGACTAGCTTCAACCTTACTATTTCGTCATTTAGCTGTTTATTTTATCCAAAAAGACTACGCTTTAGAGACCTTAATAAATGAAATTAATTTAAACGTGAAGGCGGATTTGTAAACGAGAGGACTGGCTTCACCATCAGGGGGTTACAGAGGGACATGCATGCCATATAATGTTTTACTACTGCCTGCCTGTCTGTTGCTGAACAACGTTTTTAAGACGCCAACTGTTCTGTTTTCTTCACAGGACAGCGCCCAGAAATTGGAACAAAATGTCTACCTCTTCGGGTCGGCGGTGGAGAGTGTGCTGTACCGATATGGAAAGGTGAACTAGTTTTAGAATCATCTGTTGTTGCTGAGTTTTCTGTCGTTTACTATTCATAACTTGCCTTTTATCCTTCATGAATGACTAAGAGATTGTTTTGGCCAGAAGAGGTCACTGTCCCAATTTAGCTATTCATACAATACATTAATTGAACAGACTACAACTCCTAACACATTTTAAGTGAAAAGAGGCTTTTGAGTGCTGTTGCAACATCACTAACTCCGGTGCTGGATGCTGAGCCATTACGGTGTCCTCGGTCATGTGAGTAAAGTTGGGGGCATCAAGACAATTTCCATTTTCTCCATGAAAAACACACACTTTTATCAAAAGTTTTCAGCTGTCCTAACATAATTGCTCAGGGTTTCCTAGTCATCAATTAGCCTTTTAACACGATTAGCTAAACAATGTACCGTTAGAACACCAGAGGGAGGGTGGCTGTATGTAGATATTCTATTAAATCAGCCGTTTCCAGCTAGACTAGTCATTTACCCCATTAACAATGTCTAGACTGTATTTCTAACTAATTTAGTGTCATCTTCATGGGAAAAAAACAGTGCTTTATTTTATATCCTTATTTCCTCTTAGAAATAAGGATATTTCTAAGAGGTCACTGTCCCATTAGCTATTCATACAACTTAACATTTTAAGTGAAGAGGGTTTTTGAGTGCTATCAATGTTCACCTCGTACATGTTACAAATACCAAAACGCCTAGCCCTCTCTCCGTGTGCGCGTCTGTTCCAGTCCATCGTGGACGAGCAGCTGGTCCTGAAGCGCGTTGCCGACGTGATCATCAACCTGTTCGCCATGACGGCCGTGCTGTCCCGGGCCAGCCGCTCCATCAGCATCGGGCTGCGGAACCACGACCACGAGGTACCGGCCCCCGACCCCCCCCGCAGACACAGGGCAGCCAGAGTTCTGTTGTTTCGGATTGAACCTTTATTTGTTCAGCTGTGTCGTTGGAGGTTCTGCGTCCAAAATAGCTGAAGCCCTGGTACGGCTACAGGATGCTTACAGGTAGACCGCGGACATTGGGGATCGAATCCAGAACCGGAAGGTTCTTGATTCGATCCCCAATGTCCGCAGTCTACCTGTAAGCATCCTGACGGCGTCCGACCCATCCCTGCTCCTTTATGACCTGTATCGGACCATTCACTGCAAGTCATTATCCGATAAACGTATCCGATGGTAAGGAGAGTCTTCACGGACTAATACATTATTCTGGCTTAAAGAATGGTGGCAGATAAAGCCTACAGCCCATCATTTTTACGCTGCCGTGGTGTACTTGCAACACAACTGTTTGTGTACATTTGTTTGAAAATATAAAACGGTGGTGCTTTGGTTTGTGTTCGGAGTAAGGTGGTATGGTTCCTATTAAATCCGACACACAACCTTAGAGCAGAGGGGAACATGATGAAGGAGATTAAACCAAAGCCAGTGGCTTTTTTTTTTTATTCGGTTCTGAATATCTTGCCTGGTATTTGTAAACAAATAGAAGACAGGCTGTGTTGTGCATGTTCTGGCCTGAGGAGGTTCTCTTCTGGTAAATACTCCAGGAGAGGGAAACTAAACCAAAATGGGCTGCGCCGTCAGGCCAAACATGCTCCTCAGTCCCACCATAGGGGTTGGGCGAGATCCTATCGTGTTAATCGTAATATATATATATTTTTAACAAGTTAAAACAATGTCTTTGGAAACTTCAACTGAACTGTTCTTATTCCCCTAGCCACCATCGTTGGTTCTAAAAAGGTAGCTAGCTGGGTGTTCCCTCATTCAGTCCCATCCCCACCCATGTAGCGTTGAGAACCAAGATGGCGGCTAGGTGAACGAGGCACATTGACCACCAGGACTGCAATCACCCCATCTCGGTTTGTCTGGGCCTTCCCTATTTGACGCCTGCTCCGTCCTCTCGTCTAGGTGCTGCTCGCCAACACGTTCTGCGCCGAGGCGTTCTTCAAGAACAACTACATGATGACCCAGTTGCAGAAGCGTGAGTACAAGCTAAAGCTAATCGGAAACAGACAAACAAACAGACGACCGGCATGTGTGGAGGAACTGGAACAGAAATCCTCCGTCCACATGGCATCCGTCAGCGACCACCTGTTATGGTCTTGTTGTTTCCATTTGTACATAATAAAACACTTTACCGGTTACACGACAATGTGGAGCACAGAAGTGTACCGTGTTGTCAAGTTCAAACAAACTCCCGATTTCCCCTGACACCCCGCCTCTGTGTTGCAGACGCCCCAGAGAACAACGACGCCAGCATCAAGAAGATCGCCGAGCAGATTCTGGAGAAGAGGGCGTACGTCTGCGCTCATCCGCTGGACAGAACCTTCTGACGTCCTCTGATGCCAGATAACACTCCCTCCTTAGCTTGTACATACTAATTTATATTCAAAGTTTAAAAAAAACAATCGTCTGCTTAAGATAACGCAGTAAGGCAGAGGAGTGTGTTGCATTGTTTAATGATGGTGTTGTTTTAGGAAACCGTAAGTGCCAATTATCTTTTAAAGAGGTGGTTTGAGTATGATTCAGAAAAGTGTTACGGTGGGGGGGCTTATGAGCCTACTGGGTGTACCAGCCGACCTCTCTGTGCGTCCGGACCTCCACGATGGTGTTGAAGGGGCCGGTCGTGGGGCTCGGGTTCTCTCGTCGGCGTGTCTCCGCATCGGGGGCTGGCCGTCGCACTGTGGCACGCCCTCTCCCGGTTCCGTCAGCGGTGCGGATCTCCTCTTGTGGAGGAGCGAGCGCGGAACACAGTACCTCCTACGGCGGGGAACAGGAGAGACGCTCACAGTGTTGTAGCTGACATGTCCCTGGTGTCAATAAAGGAGGTGGACTCGCCTGTCTGGAGCTCACATGAATCTGTATCTCTGGTACTGGGAGTGGCGTCGGGGGATGGCGTTGTGGGCCGCGGTGAGGTTCCTGTCTGGGAACGGCCCCGGACCGAGGGCCTTGCACCGGGTTTCCTGGTCCTCGTTGGACCCCCCACCGAGCACGGCCAGGGCAGGGAGGGGCTGCGGTGGAGTGGGGACCCAACGTGAGGCGGGGAATCGAAAGGCTTAATGTTAGAGCAAAGTAGCTTCCAGGGCAGCATAGCGATTTGTCTATTACTTTATGAACGAAAATATGGTTAGAAAGATAAGGACAAACTTTACATAATGAGAATAAACTTATCAATATTGGGGTCAAATAAAGGCTTAAAAACATGCACTTAAAATGAAAGAGTACGGTACTTGATTTTCATTTAAGGAACTGTAAAGCTTCTACAAATAAACACGGGCTGTCCACTGTAGAGGAACATCCTTACTGTACCAGCGGTGATATGTTGTTTCACCTTCTGACAAACTTACTTATTGTGAGTCACTTTGGATAAAAGCATCTGCTAAACACCCTAAATGTAAATGTAAAGAGGAGCAGAATGTGATGCGCTCCTGTCTTGAAGGCAAAAGGTTCTGGGTTCAAACCTGACGCTGACCGGTATACCATAATTCCCTATACGTTCATTTGTTTAATTTTACTTCAGAATAACTTTTCTCTTTAATCATTCTTAAGCATTAACCAGGGTCTATCATAGTGTTCAGAACGGCCAACTCTCGCACTGTGCGTGAGGCCAGGGCCGGCTAAAGGCATTGGTCACACGGGTCGCCTCGTGTACGCCACCTTCTGGCAGGCGCAAAGGCTGTCTAGACACGGGACACAAAGGCCTACCTGAAGCGCCAATCCCGGTGTCCTCAGCGAGTATTTCCGGGGTTCGTCCTTCAGTATGTCCTGAAGTTTCCCTGAGCCGGCTCCCCTGTAGAACCTGAAGTCCGGCCGCTGGCTGTGGTCGTCGGGGACTGGGCCCCCCGAGGGCAGCACCGCGCGGGTCCAGCCGCCTTGATGTCCTACGACCTGCAGGAGATGCTCCCGCTCAAGGCCCTCTCCTGGGGAGGAAGAGAAGGCCCAGCAGGGGGCAGCAACACTCAGCTGAGGGGCTCCGGATACCAGCAGACAACGGACACAGAACGTTAGAACTCACCAAGGATCTGGGATTGAATCACAATCCCGGGATTAACCCTAAAACCAAACCCTATCATTAACCTCACGTAAAAACCAATATTTAAAATTCAAAATTCCTTGAATTCTAATAATTTTTACATCCAAGATCTCAATCTCTCTGAAGGGTGACGTGACCACAAGGTCAGTAGGGCCGAGCTCTCTGAGTGGCTAACGACGTGCGTCGCATTGGTCGCGTCGGTCGCTGTGTTGGTCGCTCCACTGGCTGCTTTCAGTCGCTGTGGTCGCTGGCTGCCTCGGTCGCTCAAAGTCTATGGGCGGTCCTTAATCAGTTAATTTGCATGTTATTAACGGTTTTTTTGCGACAGTTGAAGTACCAGAAAGCCATGCTCTCTGGCGAAAGCTTCCTACAGCTCTTTATTGCAAATATTATTTTTATATTGAAGTAGGCCAGGTCTATCAGTATCAATAAAAATGTATCAGTTGTAATTTGGGGCGTAGGCCTATTCAAATAATGTATTTTATATATGTATATATATATGCACCATGTTATGTTAAATGTCATAATAAGGTATATTATGCACAAAGCACTTCGTTATAGATTGATATAGCCTATTAGTTGTAATTTGGGCGTATTGAAATAATGTATTTTCGATATTATATATAGTAGCCTATTTGTTTTGCTATATGTCATTAAGCCTAAAAAGGTAGTTATGTATAAAGTTCTCTATAAATGTATCCAGAAATGCCGCAGTGGTACAAGCGGTAGTGATGTTAGGTTAGTGATCAAGAAACCTGGTGATCGATTCTCTCCATGGTCGGGAATAACTTCGCTCCTTTAGTCAAACTCAGTGACGCAATCGGCCTCTTTCATTTCAACATTTCAGTATGATTTAGTACGATGGTATGATAACTAGGCTATATGACGTAATGACGGGCTGCCTGCGACGCTGCCAGCCCCCATATGTTTCATATGATAAGAAATGAGTGTTATCCCTTATGTTTTATTTGATAAATATCAACATTGTTTGATTTGATAAAAAAAAACAACAGTTAGCCTACCCCTTATGTTTGATGGCGACCGATAAAAATACGACAGTGTTACTTATGTTTTATTTGATAAAAATACGAGTGTTACCCCTTATGTTTTGTTTGATAAAAAACGACAGTGTTATCCCTTATGTTTTATTTGATAAATATCGACATTGTTTGATTTGATAAAAATACGACAGTGTTACCCCTTATGTTTTATTTGATAAAAAACGACAGTGTTACCCCTTGTGTTTTTTTTGATGACGACCGATAAAAATACGACAGTGTTACCCCTTATGTTTTATCCAATAAAAAATGACTGTGTTACCCCTTATGTTTTATTTGATGAAAAAACGACAGTGTTACCCCTTAAAATAAGTGTATCAAAAAATGCCGCAGTGGTACAAGCGGTAGTGATGCTAGGTTAGTGATCAAGCGATCGATTCTCTCCATGGTCGGCAGTGTAACCCCTTATGTTTTATTTGATAAATATCGACATTGTTTGATTTGATAAAAATAAGACAGTGTTTACCCCTTATGGTTTATTTGAAAAAATACGACAGGGTTACCCTATGATGTTTTATCTTGATTTAAAAAACCACAGTGTTACCCTTGTGTTGCTTGTTTGATACACGTCCGATAAAACGACAGTGTTACCCTATGATTGATTTACTAATATCGCATTGTTTGATGTTGATAAAATACGACAGCTGTACCACCTTTTTTTATTTCTTCTTTTTATATTATTTAATAGTTTTCTTTTTTTATACGTATCTCCTGACTGAGAGTCTTTATTTGATAAAAAATGACAGTGTTACCCCTTGGGTTGTCTTTTTTTGATGGAAAGACGATAAAAATACGACAGTGTTTGGTTACCCCTTGTGGTGTATAATTCGATAAAAATACGACAGTGTTACGCTTATGTTTATCCAATAAAAAATGACTGTGTTACCCTGTTTGTTGTTATTTGATGAAAAAAAGACAGTGTCTGCCCACCACATAAGCGTATTCATAAATGCCGCAGTGGCACAGCAGGTAGTGTGCAAGGTTGATTGATCGACAGTGTTACTGGTGATTCGATTCTCTGATGACCGATATACGACAGTGTTACCCCTTTATGTTGTATATTTGATAAATATCGACATTGTTTTGAATTTGATAAAATATCGACAGTGTTCCCACTTATGTTTTATTTGATAAAACCGACCAGTGTTACCCCTTGTGTTTTTTTTGATGAACGACCGAAAAATACGACAGTGGTTACCCCTTATGTTTTATCCAATAAAAAATGACAGTGTTACCCCTTATGTTTTATTTGATGAAAAAACAACAGTGTTACCCCTTAAAATAAGTGTATCAAAAAATGCCGCAGTGGTACAAGCGGTAGTGATGCTAGGTTAGTGATCAAGCGATCGATTCTCTCCATGGTCGGCAGTGTAACCCCTTATGTTTTATTTGATAAATATCGACATTGTTTGATTTGATAAAAATAAGACAGTGTTACCCCTTATGTTTTATTTGATAAAAAACGACAGTGTTACCCCTTGTGTTTTTTTTGATGACGACCGATAAAAATAAGACAGTGTTACCCCTTATGGTTTATTTGATAAAAATACGACAGTGTTACCCCTTATGTTTTATTTGATAAAAAACGACAGTGTTACCCCTTGTGTTTTTTTTGATGACGACCGATAAAAATACGACAGTGTTACCCCTTATGTTTTATTTGATAAATATCGACATTGTTTGATTTGATAAAAATACGACAGTGTTACCCCTTGTGTTTTTTTTGATGACGACCGATAAATATACCACAGTGTTACCCCTTATGGTTTATTTGATAAAAATACGACAGTGTTACCCCTTATGTTTTATCCAATAAAAAATGACTGTGTTACCCCTTATGTTTATCCAATAAAAAATGACTGTGTTACCTTATGTTTTTTATTTGATGAAAAAACGCACAGTGTTGCCCCTTAATATAAGTGTATCCATAAATGCCGCAGTGGCACAAGCGGTAGTGATGCTAGGTTAGTGATCAAGCAACCTGGTGATCGATTCTCTCCATGGTCGGCAGTGTTACCCCTTATGTTGTATTTGATAAATATCGACATTGTTTGATTTGATAAAAATACGACAGTGTTACCCCTTATGTTTTATTTGATAAAAAACGACAGTGTTACCCCTTGTGTTTTTTTTGATGACGACCGATAAAAATACGACAGTGTTACCCCTTATGTTTTATTCTAATAAAAAACGACAGTGTTACCCCTTATGTTTTATTTGATGAAAAAACGACAGTGTTACCCCTTAATATAAGTGTATCCATAAATGCCGCAGTGGTACAAGCGGTAGTGATGCTAGGTTAGTTGATCAAGCAACCTGGTATGATCGGTATGCTCTACCATAGGTCGGCAGTGTTATCGATTAACGATTGTATATGTTATTAATAACGACTTTGTTTGATTTGATATAAAGGATGACAGTGTTACCCCTTACGTTGTATTTGATAAATATCGACATTGTTTGATTTGATAAAAAAAAACAGTGTTACCCCTTATGTTTTATTTGATAAATATCGACATTGTTTGATTTAATAAAAATACGACAGTGTTACCCCTTATGTTTTATTTGATAAAAAACGACAGTGTAACCCCTTGTGTTTTTTTTGATGACGACCGATAAAAATACGACAGTGTTACCCCTTATGTTTTATCCAATAAAAAACGACAGTGTTACCCCTTAAAATAAGTGTATCAAAAAATGCCGCAGTGGTACAAGCGGTAGTGATGCTAGGTTAGTGATCAAGCAACCTGGTGATCGATTCTCTCCATGGTCGGCAGTGTAACCCCTTATGTTTTATTTGATAAATATCGACATTGTTTGATTTGATAAAAATACGACAGTGTTACCCCTTATGTTTTATTTGATAAAAAACGACAGTGTTACCCCTTGTGTTTTTTTTGATGACGACCGATAAAAATACGACAGTGTTACCCCTTATGGTTTATTTGATAAATATCGACATTGTTTGATTTGATAAAAATACGACAGTGTTACCCCTTATGTTTTATTTGATAAAAAACGACAGTGTTACCGTCCTTGTGTTTTTTTGATGAAAACGACCGATAAAAATACGACAGTGTTCCGCTT